>PVIA01008828.1:0-67590 GCA_004024845.1 Tonatia bakeri | reverse complement strand
AGGGGGAGGGGGAGGGGGAGGGGGAGGAGGAGGAGGAGAAGCCCATAGCTGTAAAGCAAACAGCAACCTGCAAACATATCTGGTTGAAAATACAACTGCTGGTCGCAAATGAATAAGTCTTAGAAACAATGGAATGTGTGTCTCAAGCTCTCAAATTTACTTTTAAATATGAAATATTTTAAAAGCCTATGTACTAGTGCGTGTGTGTGTGTGTGTGTGTTTGTGTGAGAGGGAGAGAGAGAGAGAGAGAGAGAGAGAGAGAGAGAGAGAGAGAGAGATTTGCCTGTGGAACTCCTGGTTTTGGTTTGTTGTTGTTTCATAGTTTGAATTTCCTGTTCTATGAGAATTTCAAACAAGGAAAAAATAGCTCCTAACAAAAATAAAGATAAGTGGGAAAGAGATTAGATCTCAGAATATTAAATCATTATGATCAGAACTGCAAATGTTTTATATCATATTTATCATTAATAAAATAATATGATTTCAGTGTTGAAATCAGCACATTTTGATTAATTTAAATGCATGCTCCTGACACACTTCCACAAGCTGGGAGTGGGGGCGAGAAAGAGAGCTGCCTGCATTATGATGCATTACTACACTTAAGAGCAATTTGTCTCATGGCGTCCAATAAATGACTTACATTGACATAAAACAAGTTAGTATACTATTAAGTATCATAAATCATGATATTTGGTAGTTGGTATAGATGGGAAACATTAATGGAGCTTGAATTTGTTTCAGGTGTTTGGAACTCATTGCAGTCACTCCCCACTACACATTAAACAGATAGAGAAATATTTTTCCAAGTAAGAAAATGTGTTAACTATTTGTTTTCCATACACAATATAGTGAGTGCTAAACAAATGCTACATAGGAACACAGTTCGGAGTCTAAAGGTCGGTTCATTTCCAGAACGAGGGCACCAAGAGGGTACCTGTTGTTATAGCCACATTCATTCTGAAGTGTCAGAGCCTGCACTGCACTCCATACTAAATTTGTTCAACTTCAACCCTGACAGAAGATGCCAGACTTTTAAGTTCAGATAAAGGGCTTTGTCTAAATTTTTTAAAAAGCCACTACATTAAAGAAGATTTTACTCTATCAACCCTGGGGCTGGGTTTACTTCACTGTGAGGAAGACCAGCCAGAAAAGCCTGCAGAGTTAAGGCATTTGTTTATCAGAGGACCTAGCCCAAAACAGAAGGAAAATACTTCAGGAGCAACTGGGGAATCCATCAAAAGACAATATATCATATCCTCCCCAGAAGAGGGTGAGCGTTTTGGAGGGCTGGCAATGTATCACAGAGATTGAAGTTTGCTGTCAAATCAGCATCAGAAAGGCCATAGTTATAGGTACTGGAGTTTGACTTTGAGATAAGAGGTAATTTGAGTTCCTTGAATTTGAGGCAATGATTTGGAAGGACTATAGTCAAGACAGAACCAAGGGTCTAAACAACAATAACAACAACAAACTACAACAACAACAAGAAAAAAAAGACCAGGTCTCTACAGAAAATGTAGTGAAACTCAGTCAATGGAAATGGAATATAAATATAAAGCAGATCTAACCATAAAACTGTCCAATCTCAGCTTATGAACTAATAATTAGGTTTCTGAAATTCTCTTTGCTAGGAGAAGAACTAATTGCAGAGATCCTCACATTACAGGCAAAGATTCAATGGCCAAAACTTCCAAGGTTAGAAGTTTAAGGTATTATGTGATCTAAAGATCTAAAGATCACATAATATACTATTATTCTAACAAAAGTCTTGGCCCCGCACAGCTGTGTGCAGCCCACCTTTGGTGGGGCATGGAGCAGAGTGCAACAAACAGGCACTGCTCTTGAGGATCCTCTTACAATGTTGATTGCAGGTCAGGAGTCAAGCTGCCCCAGGCAAGACCCATTCAACCTGTTACGTCCAAGATTATGGCCTGAGGCACTTTCCGCGTTCAGGTCAAAAGGCACAGTTCCAGGGTTCCAGCACCCTGCCCTACTGCCTGCCAGTTCTGCTTCCAGGACAGCTCTTCTTGGCTGACAGCTACAAGCTTGGCCAGGCTTGGCTGGAACAGGCCACCATCTGCACTGGCGACCCGCTACTCAAATACTCTGGCCCGCTGGCACCACCCCCAGCCGGATCCTGGGAGGTCCTGTAATGTTGGTGGACCTTTGGTGGGAGATGGAGCGTCAGTTGCTGGTTAGTGAGTGGGTAAATTCCCTTGGTGGATGAGCCATTTGGGGTGGTAATTTGCTGTTATTCGTAATGATGTTACACATCATTAGTCAATTATTTCCAGGTTTTTAAATGACTATGGTGTGCTTTTGTTATGCATATTCTAAAATTGAGAATACTGAGAGGCTAAAAACTGGCCCAAGCTTAACCTCTAATAGTGGTGAGGTTGAAATCAAGCATAGACGATCTCATTTCAGAATGTTACGAACACTAGACTACAGAGATTTCTATGACAAATACAGAAAATGTATCATTTCTCTTAAATTTTAGCTTAAAAACACTAAATATTATAAATTTTGTTTTTAGATGTATTTTTATGTATCTGTCTTTTAAATGTCAAAATCAAAATCTTCTGAAATTAATTAAAGCAGTGAGACGTCTGTGAATAAAAAAATTAATATCTAAAAATATTTAATTTTTTTTGAAAAATCAAAACAAAAAAGACCACAATTCTCTATTACCCTGTGCTGAAGCCCCAACAATGCTAACAATTATTTAACTTTTTATTTTGCAATAACTTTAGTCTTAACAAAAAGTTGCAAAAATTATACAGCGTATCCCCATATGCCCTTTGTCCAGCTCTCCCTCAACATTCTATTTAACCATAGTGTGATTTTGAAACCAGGAAGTAATCAGATCTTATTAGAATTTTGCCAACTCTCCCACCAATGCTCCCCTTTCTGGTCCAAGGTTCAACAGCAGATCCCATTCTCCCTTTAGCTATCAGGTCCCTTTAGTTGCCTCCAGTCTATGGGAGTTTCCAGGATTTCTCCAGTAGCACCTTACTGTTTTTTAGAGCAATGACCAACAGTTTTATAGAATGCTCCTTACTACATGAATGTATCTGATGTTTTCCCATGAATAAATAGAGATTACGTAATTTGGCAAGAATACCACAGGAGTGATGCTTTGCTTTTCACCATAAATCACATCAGGAGTTACATGGTATCAATCTGTCTTATTACTAATGATATTCGCTTTGATCACTTAAGTTGGTTTCTTCCAGATTTCTCCATAATAAGTGGAAGTTTATCTGCCTGGGTATTATCAAAGGAATTTCTATGTTGACTTCTTTCAGAATAGCCTTTGGATTGCTGGTGGACTTGCAATGATTGAAACATCATCTCCAAGGATCTTGTGGAGTCAAAAGCCCTGAACAGAGATCAAAGTTCTCCCTAATAAATCATCAATCTCAATGTATGAGAGTATTTTACCAATGTCTTTTTTAAAATTATTACCCCTTTTGGCTGACCTGAATGATGAGTGGATTCTCCCACAGAACCTGGTAGGGTATGAAAATTAGCAATGAGAGGACAGGAAAGGGGAAGAAGAGCCATACATTAATGAATGAATTTAGTCAGTAGGTAGCAATGTTCAATAGGCACCTATGGAATGAGTAAAAGAAAGTGGGTTCACAGCAGAGGCAGCAGAGCTGGTATCAATATTGTTATATCACAGGGATGGAAACCCTCACTAGTCTTCCACACAAATTGTCAAAGAATGCCAATCCAAGAATTGATAGCAGTTTTCCCAGTTGAAAGTGAGTCAATATTGCTTGACATCTTTCTGTGGTTACTGCCACTACATTTTTAAACAGCGTCATACTGTGACTACATATAGCACTGTGAGACACTAATGAGACAAGATGGCAGTTTCCTCTTAAAGTCTTAAAGGCCATGCAAATGCGTTCAGTTGGGAATTTTACCATCAGATCAACAGAGCTAATATTTCTTCCAGCTAACATAAAACACTGGATGGGAGGCTATAAAATAACATACAAATGGATGAAATGAACAACCAAAGAGCACTGACATTAGCTGGGAAAAAACATTATCCCACTAAAAAAAAGCTGCATAAGAACAAGGCAGAGAAACAAGCAAAATATAGCCAAAGACACTGAAATAGAGAATGGTCTGACAGTGTTCAGAGGGGAGAGGAGAGGGAATTTCAGGGGAAAAGGGGAAGGGTTTACAGGAAGAAGTATAAAGGACACATGGATAAAAACTAGGGGTGGGTAGAAATGGGAGGGAGGGGGGAGGGCTGGCTGGGTGGGTTGGAATGGGAGTAAAAGATAGAAAATTGTACTGCAACAATTAAAATAAACAATATTTAAAAAAGAAAAGAAAAAGCTGCATAAAATGAAACTAAACATTATGACCCATCCTTGTGGTGTATTTGAGTCTAAGTTTAATTCTTTTGTATCTGTGTGTTTAAATATGATAAGCAGTTTTATACCTTGTTTTGCACCTCTTTAGAATTTAGATTTTGGTTACCTAAATGGCAGCGACCTTTTCTATTCATTGGAACAGGCAATGAGGCTGACAAACATATTTCTGTCTGGGTTTTAATAAAACTTTGTAAACTATAATATTACAAATTGTAGTTCTCTTTCTCATCATGTCCAAATGGAATTATAACTCTTCTTGGGCAGTGTCATTAGCATTTGTTCCATTGAATATGCAATGGGAGCCCCTCTAAGTGGGGCCTTTGCAAAAGTCTAAGGTGTTGTCAAACATGAAACTCAGAAACCATACTGTAAGCTTCTGCTCTTATAGGTAAGAAAACAGAAGTCCTTTGAGATTGAGTATTTCCCCAAGAATGTATACTGAGTTATAGAAATGCTATCAGAGAAGAGAAAAGAGAAGAAATGTTCATTCGGTGATATCTCGGTACTATTTCTTGAATTTCACTTAGTGCTGCCTCATAAATACCACTTCTCTTTTAGGTGTTATATAATTTTTATGTTCACAAAAATCTGGTGCTGCATTAATTTCCTCATTTTATATATATGAAAATTAAGGATTAATGAGGTGAAATAATTCATTCAAATTTATGCAATGAGGAAGTAGCTGACCCAAGGTTTCTAAGTGAACCTTAGTCATCAAATATTATTCTTTTATATGCTGAGATAAAATAAAAAATTATGATTTTATATATGTCCTCTCACACAAAAAATTGCAGTGATTTTTTCAGTTAAGTATTTACTTCAGCTCTACAAAATACTATTTGCCCATTTTCAAGCAAAGAAAAAATACTTTATTTCTTCAAAGATCTTTAAAATCTTCCCATAGGGAAAAAATTATTTAGCTCTAAGTTTGGTGATTGGAACAGCATCTGTCCTGTTAAATACTTTTACAAAATAAATTGCACTGGACAGAAATTTTCTCAGAAATATTGTTGAGAGGCGGGTGGGAGGTAATGGAGTCAGAAAGCTGTAACAGAAAATTAGGGCTTAGTGCTCTGATATGAGAACTAAATTAGTCCCCAAGTCCCCACCTGCCTGGGGTTAAGGAGCAAACATAACGTCAAGCACCTAATGAAGTGATTTTGTAGAGGAAGCTGAAGTGCAAGCAAGCCATGATTCACCTGTTTTTTTTTTTTTTTAAGGCCTGATTTTATGCAGACCTAAAGTAGGAGATGAAAAATTGGTCATTAAGTGAAAAACCAGAGGCTTTGATTATTGGAAGAAATGAAAATAACATATTCTGCAAACTATACCATATTTAATTATTTATATCCTGTTTAATCATTGATGCACATGCAGTTCCACAGTCCCTTCGCCTTGTGTAGTCATGTTATTCTTCAAGTCCGCGATCACATAAGGATAGAATCGATGCATTCTGAGGCAGCACGACTAGGATGTGGTGATTGTGCTTACTGTTTCCGATCAAGTTAAGCTTATGTTTGAAGGGCCTTTGCCAACCTAGAGCCTGAGTAAATGATAGAAACAGTTTCTGCTGGGGCATTAGGTGAATTCAACACGACTGCACAAGAGAGTTGTGGTTTGGGGGAAGGAGTATAACTGGAGATCACTAAGTAATCTACTGTGACAATCAGATAGCCTACCATTTGGAGACATGATGGGAATAAAGGCAAATTTAATTAATTAATTGAATTGAGAAACCCCTTATTTACACAGGGATCACAGTGAAGGCTGAGAGATCCTCACAGTCTGAGCGACATGGACAGCAGTGGGGAGCCTGAAAGAAGGAGTTTATGCTGTTTGTTCTGTTTCACATTAGTGTAAGTGGGGCTCCTAGTTAGAACTCTATAGCCAGAACTGAGTCCATTTTGTTTAAAATTTTCACAAATATTCCACATAAAAAATATCATCCATAGAATGAATGTAATCATGTGTATCCTACAAGCTTTTTGTGTTTATTTGTTCTTTTATAACATTATATAATCTTAATTTTCCTTTTTCCTCCCTCCCTTCCTCCCTTCCTTGCTTTTCTCCTCTTTTTTATTATATTTTTTCCATTACCATTTATTCCTGTGATACTCCTCCTGCAATCACCACCCTGTTGTCCATGAGTTCTTTTTCCTTTTTGCTTGATCCCTCCCCCCACCCACAGCTGTCAGCCTGCTCTCCATCTATGAGCCTGTCTCTATTTTGTTTGTTAGTTTAATTTGTTCATTAGATCCCACATATGAGTGGAAATCATAGGCTATTTGTCTTTCTCTGACTGGCTTATTTCACCTAGCATAATGTTCTCTAGGTCCATCCATACTGTCACAAAGGATACAATTTTTCTTTTTTACTACTGAGTAGTATTTCATTGTGTAAAAGTCCCATAGTTGTTTTATCTACTCATCTACTGATGGACATTTGGGCTGCTTCTATATCTTGGCAACTGTAAATAACACTGCAATGAACATAAAGATGTTTATGTTCTTTCAAATTAGTGTTTTGAGTTCCTTTGGATATGTTCCCAGAAGTGGGATTGCTGGGTCAAAAGGCAGATCCATTTTTAATTTTTTGAGGTATCTCCAAACTGATTTCGACAGTGGCTGTACCAATCTGTATTCCCACCAATAGTGCTAAAGGGTTCCCCTTCTCCACATCCTCGCTAGCACTTGTTGTTTGTGGATTTATTGATGATAGTCATTCTGACCAGTGTGAGGTGATATCTCATTGTGGTTTAAATTTGCATGTCTCTGATGACTAATGGAGGACATACAGATGGCCAATAGACATATAAAAAGATGCTCAGCATCACTAATATTTTCCTTTCCTTTTCTTTCTTTCCTCCTTCCTTCCTTCCTTCCTTCCTCCCTTCCTTCCTTTTTTCTTTCTTTCTGTTTTTCGTTCTCCCTTCCTCTCTTTCTTTCTCCCTTCTCTTCCCTTCCCTTTCCCAAACTCTCTCTCCTTCTGAGTAATTCATTCTTTTAAGAGACTATATGTTGCATATAAAATACAGATCATCCATAACTGAAATTATTATTGTTGTTTGATGACTTAAATTATAAGCATTCTTACCATCCACTACAAATGGAAGAAAGTCAAAGAACTGATTTTGAAATCAGGGAAGAACAAAGAAAAACTCCAAAGTCATATTCTACCCAACCATTTTTTTAATAATGTTTGAAGAGCCTACAGTACAAATGCATTAGTTTCCTATTGCTGCTGTCATAAATTACTGCAAACTTGGTGGTTTCAAACACCACAAATGTATTATCTCATAGTTTGAGAGGTCAGAGCCTGAAATCACTTTTCCTGGGCTTAGGTCAAGGTGTAAGTAGGGCTGCATGCCTTCTGGGTGCTCTAGGGGGAATTGGCTTGCTTGTTTTTTCCAGTACCTAGAGGCTGCCCAGGTTTTGGGAACCGCCCTGCCTGGTATCAGAAGCTGTAACCCCCGCCTAGGCTAAGGCTGAGGGAACGACCTTGAAACCTTAAGCCAGCAAGGAGACAAAAGCTTATCTCCCTGGCAGGAGCACCGCTTCTGCTCCTTTTACTTCATCCTGCCTGGCCCCCAATGCTTGGTCAGTTAGCCGATGACGAGTAAGATTCCCCAAGGGGGGAATGACCTAAGACAGGCACAGTCATGTGGGAGGCCCCCAAGGAAGAACTTTGGGGTCTACGGCAAAAGGGAGTGATGGACCCTCACCCCTCGGCTTTGACAAAGCCTGAGTGCTCATGGTCTGCGAGAAAATCTCCTTATTTCTTGGTTGCCTTAGTTCCCCTTGCTCCACCTAAGCCTGAAACAATGACAGGGTGGTGCAGCCCTGTACTAGAAAGAGCGGGTTCCTGGGTAATCAGGCCTAAGAAAGAATATGTAAAATCCTGTGAAACCTGCTTTGTTTAGAATGCTCTCAATTGAATGAGAAGTGTCCAAGGAGGAAGTAAGTTTGTTCCTCAAAGTTTTATAGCTCTTTGACCCTGACTCAAAGTAGGCCCTCAGAGTTCCTTGTTATTTGATCCTTACTTCCCTGCAATGAGTAATGAGCTTTACCTGAATTCTTGTACAAGTCAACCCAATAAAAAGCCTGCTGGGACAGGAGAACACACACCCTCCACCAGAGAGGGTGGCCAAAGTGCCCTCCCCTAGCAAGAGTGGTCACTCCATCCCTACTTCTCCACAGAAAATTGCCTGTTTCTGTGTATGTTCATTTCTCGTGTGTCGACGAGCCATCCGCAGCGTTCTGCAGTCACTGCAGTCAGTGATCGCACATCACCCAGGTTCCTTGGCTCATGGCCCTGCATCACTTCTACCTTTGCTTCTGTCATTATATCTGCATTCCTTACCCTTTCTCACTCTGACGTCCCTGACTCTTTTATAAAGACCCAGTTTTTACCTCAGATAATTCAGAAAAATCTTTGTATCTCAAGATTCTTATATTTGCAAAGTCCCTTTTGCCATGTCAGATACATAGTCACAGGTTATGAGGCCTAGAATGTGGACATCTTTGCAAGCCATTACTCTTCTTTTCGCAGTGACTACCATCAGTCAGTCACTTCACCGAATCTAAGAGAAGAATGAAATATGAGTTTTGTCCACCAATAGCTGTCAACATGGATCCTTTGTATAAGGCCCTCCTCCTGGTGTTTACATCAATCTGTGACATATTAAAGCATTCTGATTCTTGAATGTGTTTAAGTAAGCTTGCCTGTGGTAGACTGTCTGCAATTGTGTCTCCAAACTTTCGGCAGTTATTCCTCCCTTTGTATCCATTAACCTTGGCAAGTGTGAATTTACAATTTCTCGCATCAAGAGCTGGAGTCAGTTTCAGCACATTATTCATCTAGCTTGTATTATGAGTATTTTGGACAATAGAATATAGGGAAGTGATGTGTAAGTTATCAGCAAAAGCCTCAATGCAGTTCCATTTTCTTCTTTAAAACTTCTATGACCTATGCATAAACCTAAGCAAATTGCTATAAGAGAAGAGACCACATGGGGTTGACTGAGTTGTCCTAACTCTACAGCCATCCTAGAATAACCAGACCCAAATTACTTGGTAGCTGTCCATAGATTCACGAGTGAGATCAGCAACAACTAGAACTTCCCAGATCTCCAGAGACTTGTAAGCAATAATAAATACTTATTGTCTAAAGCTGAGAGTTTAGGATGGCTTGTTATACAGCAAATGCTAACTGATACATTGTATTATATAGCACAATGTATATAAATTACTTAGTTTTGTAAGTGACTGGGATATTCTCTCTTAAATTTATAGATTCTTTTAAATTATTAAAAACTTTTTAAAAATCATGTTGTCCACCATTCATTTGGGATAACACCATGTATTTAGTGTTTATATTTTTGAGTTGCAGTCTGCATCATGAGCATAACAACCTTCAGTTTAAAAATTCATTCTACATTGCTCTTACAGCATACTTTAGAAATGGTAATGATAGGTTGTGTCCTTCTTTAGAAAATATAAACATATTTTAATAACTTCTCTTTATTTTTAAGAATTAAAAATTTGTCATTAATTTTATGTTGTAATTATATCAAGATAAATTATTTTAGCAAAAGCCCTGGAATAGAGTGGATATTTTAAATGGCTTGAGATCATCTCTAATGAATTTGTATACTTATAGAAAATAATACTGACTCTCATAGTTCCTTTTTCCAAATACCTTTCTGAACCAAACTATCCTTAAATGGGCTCTCTTTAATAAATAAAGACATATTTCTTCTGTGTTGTCTAAAAATGCTTTAAACAAATGTGTGTATCTGTAAATATATATATATATACACATATGTAAAATAGTCTACACCTTTAAAAAGTCTGAAAACTTTAGATTAAACCTCAATATCTTATAAAAAATTTCTAAGCAATTGTTTATTGCTGAAAAGTTTCCTTCTACAGAAATATTAAAATGCAGTTCATTGTTTATTATTGTTGAGATAATTTGCTAATTGCAAGGAACTTCCTTATCTAAAATTGTTTCCTGGCCTTGTCTTAAATTCCATGAATATTGAATACCTTTCCCCATATCATCAATATCTCAATAAATGTCATAGTTATAAAGCAGCTAGAATATTTTCCCATGATTTATGCAAATAAATGTTATCTCATTACTTTATAATAATAGCAAAGTATTGATAAGAGAAAGAAATAAAGGATCTATAAAAACAAAGGGTTAAGTTGTATATAATTACCATGCTTTGTGTGAAATACATAATTCTGAATCTAGTTAAACTAGGATTCTTTTCACATGCCTAATAATATAACAAAATACTTAATTGGAAGAGAGCAGTTTCAGTCCCCATCGGCTTCTCATTTTACTTGCCCTTTTTCTCTCCTTGTTCTAGAAGCCACATGGAATTTATAAAGAGAGTTTGGCAAACTTTCCTAATACTCATGTACGTAAACTGGTTCTAAAAATCATGGGCGCCTGCTATGGAAGAGAAATCTCTAAATGCACAATCTATGCTCCATACATCGAGGGGAATGTCACGTTATGACACAATACTTTAGAACACAGCATATTAAGTTCCATTTTTGTAAACCGAATGGCGTTTTTCATATATCTGCTCCTTTCCATAATTAGTTTTTGGGCACTAGATCCAAAATCACATGCCATACCAATAGTAATAACCTCTCCTTGCAACTAGAAATCCTTATGAATGCGTACTATTGCATTTCAGCAGCTGCATCTCTCCCAGGTGGGGATGGTTACATTACATTATTTATAAGGATGACTTTTTCTGCCTCTCACTATTTTTTATCATCATATTGTGTAAATGCCCAAACTTATTACACTAAAGTCAAAAGGGATCGAATGGAAACTTTTCTACAACTTCACTTTTCTTAATTTGTTCAGATAAAAAATTAAATAAATGAAACTATAAATATCTATGTTAAGTGTTCCCCAAACCCCAGACATCCAACTAAAAAATATTATGAAGTTATAAACAAAAAGAATCACACCTATTGAGTGAAAAGGAGGGAAAGAAAATTGTCAAATTAGGGATTGGCAAATGGTTTTATCTTCTAGAAATCCTCTGATTTCAGTAAAAACTCACAAAGATAACTCCATATTGCTTATTCTCATTAAACCAAGTCAAGTTATTTCATATACAATAATGGTCTCATTGTAACTACTCTATATGTTTCAATAGGAAAACTGAGAACAAAGATTAGCAAAATAATTTATTTTGAACAATTTTCTATTTCTGTGAAGCCCTCTGTGAAGCTAATTATCCATTAATATGAGTAGGACTGTACCTTTCTGATAACTGTCATGAGGTAAAAAATTAACAAAGGATGAGTTTGCCTCCCAGTGGAAAACCTGAGATCACTTATTAATTATTTATGAAATTCAAATATAATCTTTTATATAGGGACCCTAATGAGTGTAATGAATCCAAACCATTCCAGTTTAAACAGTGGTGTGTTTTAACTGACAATGGAAGTATAAATGTGGTCTCCGTTAATGATGTTGCTAATCCTACTTTCTGCATTTGATTAAATGACCCTTTAGCTAATAGACACGTTTTATGTGTGACATAGTACACCATAATCACTGAGGCATGATCATCATATACTGCAAAGTATTCCAGACTCTGTGTAGTGGTTTAAATATATTATCAATAAACCTCACATGATCCCTGCAAAGTAGCAGATTAAGACATTTGTATTCACAAGGTTAAGTGCCATGCAGCTAGAGAAGAAAATGGCAGGTGTGAGGATTAAAATCTAGGTCACCATGGTCCCGAAGCCTTCACCTGTTCCATTTCACCATGATTACTGACAAATCCTCACTGAGCTGAAGCTAAATGCAGCACCATTTGTTAGATATCTGAAGTACAAAGAGCAGTAAGAAATTGGCCTTGCTTCTAAGGAACTTACAACCCAGATGTGAAAACAGGGCACTCGCACAAAGAGACATCAGCATTAGAGGACCTATCAGAGCAGTTTCAGTGAGAGAGAAAGGAGGCGGAGGCCCCATTGGAACAAACCATAGAGGAAGTCAGTAACAGAGGATGCCACATTGTACACCATATTATGCGGCTGCTTCAGGACATCTGCCTAGAGTACAGGTAGGAAGGGGAATGTACTTAGAAATGAATGGCAGGCTAGGCGATCTGCCTAACTTGGCAACTGTAAACTTCGACTGTTATTAAGCGGCTCCCTACCTTTCGGCCATACTCAGCTGGTCCCGCTAGTCTGTTTCCACTCCTCGGAGCCTCGAACACACTCCTCAGCTCATCAAGGGCGATGGAAAAGCGCTCTATCCTGCGCCGACCAGTCAGGGTATCCTCCTTCAGTACTTCAGCCTGGCTGTCTTTCCTGACATGGTCACTCTTGTCCGCAGGGCCCATCTCGTCAGGCTCCGAGCTGAACATCTCTTCCACACCGCAGGGCAGACTTGGGGGATCTGGAGGTCCAGGTGCTGACACTGCTACCTCTCTTTCAGGTTCAAGCAATTTGCTTTCTCGAGGCTGGAAGAGCCTGCAACGACTGCCCCCGGGGCAACACTCACTTTTCTGGTAATCACTGGATTCCCATTTCTGCCTCAGGAGGTTCAGAGAGCCCTTCTGCATCGGGTACATGGGTGGCTCCAGGTTTTCCTGAAATATCAAAGGTCCTTTCATCAGAGATATGTTCAGGTGTATGTGATATTTTCAAAACACTGTGTTTAGAAGTGCCAGCTCTTGGAGTTTATGCTTCAGTATAGAAATCCAACTTTGCTATATAATTTCTGGCTCTTCAATTAACCTTACAAAATTATGTCAATTAGTCTAGAATTAGATTATGGAGAGGAGTGATTTATACAGCCAAAGTATCGGAGGAGGTCATTGAGAAGACATGACCTCTGGGTGATCTTCGAGCTGGACCCAGGCCATCAGAGGCTCCTTACCTCCTCTCCTTTCCTTGGAATGTATGTTCTGCTCACTGTTTCGCATTAGGAGTCATTTCAAGGATGCAACCTTGATGGAGTAATGTGCTGTTGAGACCATCTGGAGTGTACACATGACTGAATCCCACTAAGACCTCTATGTAAACATTTAAGAATCTGGCAGGCCCGTGCAGAGACCTACTTGTCTTGTGTCCACCCAAGATGAGTCTTGTATATAACTTGCCTTGCTTACCAAAACCGTGTCTACCAACCTGGGGTGGTCTGCCTTTTTCTTTATATCTCATTTTAATCCTAACAGCATCACAATGGGTTAGTTGTTAGTATTACTACTATTTTACAGGTAAGGAAGTTGTGAAATATTTTGCCCAGGGTTCTCAGTGACAGAGCCTGGATTTGAAATACATCTGTGTGACTCCAGAATCTGTTCACTTAACCACTGGAATACTTAAAGTCTCTTAAAGATACTTAAAGATACTTGAAGTCTCTTTTGCATTTTAAGTATCCAATTCACATCTCCTTCTGGAACTGATTAGAATTTTACCTTTTTTCAAGTTTTTAGGATAATAGGGAAAAAAATCAAGTGACACAATGGACTCTTAACAGAAACACACACAAACACACAGAAATCATAGACAACTAGAAATTGCTGTCTTTTGCCATAGAAATTGCTACTTTCTATTTTAATCCAGAGATTCTACACAGCAAATTTGGAGCTCTGAAAATTAATTTTATTCTTGAGGAGTGATCCATTTTCCTGGGAAAGTATTAGCCCAGTGGGTATGGTAAACAACATCACTTAGATTAAGCCCTAGAAGTATCTCAAAAGTCACCTAACACAATGCTCCATACTTCTGTGCAAACCACACAGTGTGCTATGAAAACCAATGTGTGCATTGGGACTCAGTGTGCACACAACGTTAATATGCATATAAAGGAAGAAATCTGTTGTTTTTATTAAATAATACTTTCCCTTACTATTGAAATGTGCAGTGATATTTTCTACTCTGTTATGCTTCAGTATTTTTTTTTAAAGGCATTTGCTGTTCACTAAATTGATTTAATGGTCTACTAATGGTTCATGGACTGCTGGCTAGATCTATACTTACAGCAGGAGTGCATTCCCAGGTTAGATTTTACTAACTCTGTGACCTTGTGAAAACGTCACTGGTAAAATGAATTTTATATACATCATGGCTTTATTTTGAGGAATATATTAGATAATGCATATAAAACTTCTAGTGTGTATTAGACCCCCCAATAGTTGTTAATTCTATTTCCAGCCCCTATTGCTAACTAAAACAACACCATTTAAATCACTCAAATATTTATGTTACACCTAAGCCTCATATAGGAGTGCTTAGGAGAAGAAAGAGGGTATTTTAAGCCACAGATCCATACTTAACAGACTAAAATATTTGATCTTAATAAAATTACTAATTAATAAATCTGGATTAGTCACTTGTCATAAAAAGTCTCAATAAAACAGTAGAAACAAACAAGACCTGAATATCTGTTTGGGGAAACTGATTAATATATGTTGAGAATTTAATCAACATATGCTGGAAATGTCTGTGTCTCATGTGTGAATGAACTTTGGAAAACATCTTATTAACAAGGGAATGGTTGAGACATTTTTCACAGCTGGTAATAATGACCTTGTAAGGTCATTTAATAAGATAATTTTTTCTGAGCCAACCTTACATAGCTAGGAATGAAAAGCTAGGAAAAAGAAAAATTGCTAAGTGACAGAAGAAAATCATTTTTCTACTACAGAGAAAATCATTTTTCTACTACAGAGAAAACTAGTATGTAAAACTGACTTGGAATTTCTGGTTCTAGATAAAGGTGGAATAAACATAACTTCCTCAATTTCTCTTATTAAAATAGCTTAAAACCCTGGAAATTACAGATGATTGATAGATAGATAGGTAGATAGATAGATAATAGGGACTTTGAAAGGCAGAAGGAAAGCAGGCTGCCTGTGCCCCTGAGAAACAATATGGTGGTAAATTCCCTGGGTTTTCTTTCAGCCTCTTTATATTCAGAACTTGTTGCTAAAGAGCCAGTAACCCCAAGACTCCAGTAGGAACAAAGAAAATTCCCCAAGAAAAGCCTGCTTTCTTTAGCCAAAGAAGTGAGGAAGGGGCAACTTAACAAGATTTAAAAAGATGCTTAATATATAATTGCCATACCCTAGGAAAATACACCCACTGTATACATGGTTTTTCTCCCCCACATCAACCAATTCTCAAATTCTCTGGACTCCAACTAGATGTCCTATGATTAAGTTTAATTCTGACACTAATTCTGATAATTTGGCATTAGCATATATTCCACAGATTAGAGTCTCAATTCCACAAGATTGCCCCTGCTTCAAAAGATAGTCACAAATTTCATGTTACCACATGTCCTTCTGTCCCAATGGCTATAAATCAGGGGTTCCCATGATCCTACTCTACAGGTTTGATAATTTTCTGGAATGACTCACAGTGCTGAGAAAGGCACATGTTACTTACATTTACCAGTTTATTATAAAGGATACAACTTGGAAATAGCCAAATGGAAGAGATGCAGAGGGCAAAGTATGGGGTAGGGGAGGATGCAAAGCTCCCATGTCCTCTCTAGGTGTGCCACCCTCTCAGCACTTGGATGTATTTGCCAAATGTAAAGTTCTCCAAACTCCATTATTTAGGGAGTTTTATGGAAGTTTCATTACATAGGCTTGATTGTTTAAAGCACTGGCAATTGTTGGTTAACCCAATCTCCAGCCCCTCTTCCCTCCTGAAAGATCAGAGGGTAGATTAAAAGTTCCAACCTTCTAATCATGCTTTGGTCTTTCTGGTGACAAACTCCCATTATGAAGCTATTTAGGGCCCCGGCCACCAGTCATTCCCTAAGGAAACAAAAGACATCCTATTACTCCAGATATTCCAAGAATTTTAAAAGATGAATGCCAAGAACTAGGAACAAAGATCAAGTATGTATATTTATCATAAACACCATAAAAAATTGTGACTTTACCCTGGCTGTCCCCTCCCTCTCCCACCACAAGCCTGGTATTAGAGAACACTGAGTGGGGAGCCAGGTTTCTCAGCTCCACTCAAATGGGTCAGTGCAGCCATTTGAGGCTCCTGTGCTTCTGCCCCACCCAGTGTAATGAGATTCTCTCCCCTTCCTCAACTGAATCAGAGGATACGTCACTGGCAGCTAGAACTTTTACCATGGTGAGGAGGACTCTCTCTTGCATCAGTGGTGCCAGTGGAGGCCACATGGAGAGCAATGGACAGGGTGGGTGGGGCTTCTCCCCTTCACAGCCAACCAGGGTGATGTCAGTGAAATCCCATCTCCACCCAAGAGTAACAGATCACCCCTCTCCAGGGAGCGAAAGTAGGCTAATTGGCGAAAGTGGACTTGTACTCAACTTGTCAAAAATAATACAACTGCTCCCTTCATCTTTGGATACAGATTTAAGATATGAAGTTCCTAACATAATTGCCCAAATGTGCAGGATATATCTGAAAATCAATAATCACATCAAAAGCCAGAAACACCTAACTTGAAGGAGAAAAGCAATCAATGGAATCCACCCCTGAGATAACTCAGATACTTGGAATTGCCATTGACAAGAATTTTATAGTAGTCATCATAAAATTGCTTCAATGATCAATTACAGACATGCTAGAAAATTTTTAAAAAATGGAAACTACTTAACAAATAGAAGATATAAAGAAGAAATAAATGGAAATTTTAGAATTGGGATATAAATAACATAGAAGTAAACCTTACTGGATGGCCACAGCAGAATGGAAAGAACAAAAGAAAATGACAAATGAACTTGAAAATAAAATGATGGAAGTTGCCCAATATGAACAACAGAGGCAATGCAGTGAAAATAAAAAAAGGAATGGAGTTCAGGGGCCAGTGAGATGATAATGAAAGCTCTAACCTTCATACTATTGGAGTCCCAGAAAAAGGAGAAAGATGATTGCACTGAAAAAGATTTCAGAGAAATCATGACTGAAAATTTCCCAAATGTGGCAAAAGACATAAACCTACATAAGAAAAAGCTGAGATGACCCTCAAGGTGCATCAAAATAGAATTCCAGAAAACTAAATTTAAAAAAAATTTTCTGAAGATAGAAAGAAATGACACCCATCTATAAAGAAAAAAACAATTTGAATGACAGCAGATACCTCATCAGAAACCATGGAGGCAGGAAGAAGTGACACAGTACTTTTCAAGTGCTGGAAGAAAATAGCTGTCAGCTCCAAATTCTATTTGTCCAAAATTATCCTTCAAGAGTGAAAAAAGGACAACATGCTAAAAAAATAAAATAAAAGAACTCGTGGCTACCAAAATTACCTTAAAAGAACAGATAAGGGAGTTCTTGAAATACAAAGAAAATCACAAAGGACTCCTAGAACGTTGGAAATGAAGAAAGAACAATAGAAAGAGCAAAATCATGTACAAATGCACTAGACTTCCTCCTCCTATATTTTTAAAATTATGGTTGATGTTTTGAAGCAAAAATTGTAACATTATCTGATATGGTTCTCAATATATGTGGAGGAGTTACTTAGAATGATTATATTATAAACTAGGGAGGGTAGAAGTATATAAAGGAGGTAGTTTTTACACTTCACTGAAACTGACAATGTGCTGACACCAATAAACTGTGATCAATTATGTATGTATATATAATGTGATATCTAGAGAAACCACTAAAAAATCCATATATGAGATGTTAAAAGACACTACAGATAAACCAAAATGGTTTCTAAGAAATATTCAAGTAACTCACAGAAGCCTGGGAAAGGAAATAGAGAAACTAAAAATAGAGAAAACAAAGATAAAACAAACTAAAATAACAGACCTAAAACCCTATATAGTCATGTGCTGCATAATGACATTTTGGTCAATGACAGACCACATACATTGATATGATGGTGGTTTCACAGATTATAATGGAGCTGAAAAATTCCTATTGCTTGGTGATGTCATAACCATAGTAATATCATAGTGCAACACGTTACTCACATGTTTGTGATGATGTTGATGCAAACAAACCTGTGCTCCCAGACATACAAACGCGTAGCACATAAAATTATGTATAGTACCTAATACTTAATATTAATAATGAACAACTGTGTTACTGGTTTATGCATCTACTATGCACGATACATTTCATCATTATTTTAGAGTTTACTCCTTCTACTTATAAAAAACAGTTTGCCATAAAACAGTATGTTTTGTTACTCCAGTAACAGCCTCATACATATGGTGTTTACTGTGTGTCTTTGCTGCATCATTTTCTCTTGCGCTTAATTTAACCTTGGGTTGTTTTGTGCAGTAGCATGCTGGGCAGGTGCGCAGCCTGCGAGCAACAGGCTAGGCAACCAAGTAGCCTAGGTCATAGCAGGCTATACCATCCAGGTATAAGTACCTGGATGTTTGTGTAAGTACACCCCATGATGTTCCTACAACTTCAAAATTGACCATCCACACACTTCTCGGAATGTATCCTGTTGTTAAGCAGTTTGTTATGTAACAATTGTTACATAATGTTAAGCAATTGTTATGTAAAATGTAAAGGATCTAAAAACAATGAAAAGACAATGATTGTAGATAAAAAATCACTGTCTAACATGTATATAAAAGGGTATTATGCTAGTAAATAAAAACAGTCTCAAAAGGTTACATACTGTATAACTAAATTTGCATAACAATATTGAAATAAAAAGTATACAGATAGTATATGAAACAGATTAGTGGTTGCCAGGGGTTATGAATGTGGAGTTTGGGTGGGCTTGACTGTAAAAGAATAGAACAAGGGAGATCTGTCTGTGTGGGAATGGAAAAGTTCTGCATCACAATTTCTATTATCATGAAGAAATAACTACCATAAAAGTGTAACAGTGTACACATGTGATAAAATGGCACCTAACATATACACACATTGTATCAATTACAGTTCCTTGCTTTTAATCATGGAATGTGTTATGTAAGATGTAACTACTGAAGAAAACTGGATAAAGGGTACACAGGATTTCTCTGTGCTGTTTGCCCCTTCATCCAAATCTATAATTATTTCAAAATAAAATATGAAAAGCCAAACAAATAAGTGATGGGTAGTCACTTTTCCAGGTATTCCACTTGAAGGGGAGGTTGAGAAACATAAAAAGTAGTAGCAGCATCCTCACCATGTAGTGACATTGGGTGACAAGGCATGCTGCTGCATGGGCCACCGTTACAAATGGTAAGTGACATACTTGTGTCAGTTGTCTATTTGTTGCCTCTCTATTCCAGGTGCATCCTTCGATATATGATCCAGGATAAACAACTGAAACCCTTGAAGCATTTATCCTTTAAAGTGAGCACAATGTTTATATTTCTCAGTAGAGGGCACTGGAAGAACACTGCAGGAGGAAGAGGCTCCCTGAATGACCCCTGTGGGCAGGGTGTCCCAGGGATATGGATGTGGCTGGACAGCACTGGAGCCTGTCTAGCGAGTCATTGAATGCCACCCCTCTATGATCTCACAGCTTTGGCCTGGGATAATCTTTCCACAGCCCTCTCAGCCTGGAAACAAACCCAATAGCTGCCTGTGGCCTGGAGGGTCACACACAGAGCAGTTGTTAATTCTGCAAGCCTCTGAGCAGGCCGTATGCAACCCACCAGTGGCCCATGAGGTGAACACTGATCTGCTGCTTCCTCTGCCAGCCCTGCGTGCTCTGAGGGCATCTTGCCCAGACAGGTGCTCTGAGTTCCATTACATGGCATTGCCACCAGCTGCTAATCACCTACTCAGTTTGCACCACAGAGGGTAGCCTATTGCTCACCTAAGAACTCCAGACTGGCTCCAGTCTGGCCAATCGAGCAAGCTTCTCTGCTCTCTGGGGGCTGAACCATGGCTCCTCCAAGGAGGTCTGTGCTCTTTGCAGGTTTGTCCTCCCTTGGTGGCTTTCCTTGACCCCTAAGGACCATGTACTATTTTCTTAGGAATTATGATCATATTTTTATTGTAGTTGTTAATTCTTTATATTAAACTTCTATTTAACTTATTTTGTGGTTTCTATTTTCTGATTGGACCCAAATTTCTATAATACTTTTGTTCGATAACAGATGCTTACTCTCTAATTCCAACAGTAAGTCATGCTGACACATATTTTCAGTGTTGTCATGGTGATGCATGCCATTGTTCCCTTTAGTATCAAGTGTCCCAGGGTGTGACATGTAGTTGTGAACAGCTCTTCTTTCTCTATGTCTCAGGCAAGAAATGGCAAACAACATAGCAAAGAACAGCATTTCCTGAAATGTCCTGTTGGATAGGACAAGGGTGTCCAGGTCTGGGCAGTTTTAAAGGTTACTTCTTTATAATGTAAAAATGTAGCATGGTATTTTGCAGATGCAACTGTAAACAGGAGAAGCTGATAGGAATCCATTGAGATAAATGTAGCAAGAAATCAACATGTAATTGACCAAACGGTTTATAAAAGCATTGACTAAGCCTCCCTTCCAAAGACAGAGCTTTGGGTATAAATCTGCTGTTTCCTTTACTTGCTGTAAGTAATTAAAACTACCTTGCAACAACCATATCTCATTTTTGAATAGAGCACTCCTTGAGCTCAGTAAAGTTCCTACCAAATTCTAGTCTTCCAAGGTGTTCCTCAGAAAACATTATAGCAAGGGCTATCTAAACAAGTTTAAGAAAGGTAATACACACTCCATTCTGAGAGAACTACAATGTGAACTTGCATTTTAAAGGCTTTGAAAATCTTTCAGACAAAAACAAACAAACAGCTAAATCAGTGTTGTTTTAAACCTATTTAACAAGAAAATCTATCACAAAGTGCTGTAACATCCTTAGGTGTTGTTTTCCATCAAAGTCATTTTAGTAAATGTTGACATAAAGCAAAAATTATTAATTATAAAAAGCAAACTTCAGATTCCTTCTTAGTCTATATATAATAATAGAAATTAATTATTCATCTCATTTTGTCATGACATTAAAAAAAATTAAAGTACTTATGTTAATAATTATCATGTTTAAAAAATAACATTGTATTTTAATTTTATTAAAAAATAACTGGCCATCAGAAAGATACCATGAGATACCACTTCACACTGGTCAGAGTGGCCATCATTAACAAATTAACAAGCAATAAGTGCTGGCAAGGTCATGGAGAAAAGGGAACCCTAGCGCACTGTTGGTGGGAATGCAGACTGGTGCAACCACTGTGGAAAATAATATGGAGTCTCCTCAAAAAATTAAATATGGAACTGCCTTATGACCCAGCAATTCCACTGCTGGGGTTATATCCTAAGAATCCTAAAACACCAATCCAAAAGAATCTATGCACCCAAATGTTCTTAGCAGCATTATTTATAAAAGCCAAGTGCTGGAAACAGCCTAAGTGCCCATCAGTAAATGAGTTGATGAAAAAAACATGGTACATTTACAAAATGAAATATTATGCAGCAGAAAGAAAGAAGGAGCTCCTACCCTTCACAACAGTGGGGATGGATCTGGAGAGCATTATGCTAAGTGAAATAATCCAGGCAGTGAAAGACAAATACCATATGATCTCACTTATAAGAAGAACCTAATCAACAAAACAAATAAGCAAGCAAAATAGAACTAGAGACATGGAAATAAAGAACAAACTGGCAGTAACTAGAGGGTAGGAAGGAGGAGGGTAAGAGAGGAAAGAAGCAGAAAGGTCAAGTCAAGAAACATGTATAAAGAACACGTGGACAAGGACAATGGGTGGGGAGGATTGAATGGGGGAGTTGGGGGGTGGGTAGGGCAGGGGAGAGTAATGGGGGTAAATGAAGACAATTGTAATTGAACAACAATAAAAAAAACACAAAAAAATATAGCTGGCATCTGCTAAAGACCACACAGGAAACTGAAATTTGTGTATAAAATGAGAAGGCTTTTCCAGCATTCAGGGAATTGTATAAGTTAGAATCTTGATATGTATGAACTGAGGAAAGTAATTATATATTATATAATAGCAAAAGTCATTAAAATGGAAAAAAACCTGAGTTGAAATGAAGATCCCAAGGTTATTTCCCCGTGACTATCTACAAAGGTTGACAATTGGTTACAACACCCCCTTTTTCATACTCAGGGAAAGAAACTGATTTGCATAGGATTTACTTCCATTCACACACCCAGAAGCCTCTTGCTGGGTGTGATGGGGCCTGCCTGCCGTTGTATCTGGCCACTCAGGTGAGCAAAGTTCAAGAACAGCATGAGCTCAGGAATTTTGGACTTTGGTTTTCCCTATCAAGCAAGTGCCTCCATTCTGTTGCATCATTGAGATTGAGGATGTAGAAGGCAGATTCTGGCAGAATAACATTGAAAATTTTAGGGCATTACACATCCAATCTTGGCATCTCTGCAGAAATGGGTGTTATTTTGCAGTCACATACAACACGTCAAATGTTTTGGTCTAACCTAAGTAAGTGAACTCTGTACTTTTCCTTGTTTAGGGAATGGTTTTGGTAATTTAAGAGATTTTTCACCAAGATTCCTTCCATCCTCCTCACTTTCTAGGATTTAATCACTCTGTCCCTTCAGCCTCATGTATTCCTTTTCTCTCCTCTGACAGGCCCTTTGCAAACGCTGTTTCTTCTGCTTCAGTACTCTCCCCCTCCCCCCATTCTCCTGGTATCTCCTAATTGGGTGTCCAGTCTTAACTTAAGACATGACTTCCTCAGAAAATCATTCCTGATTTATCAAAAATATTATAGATCACAAGCCCTGGCTGGCGTAGCTCAGTGGATTGAGCGCGGGCTGCGAACCAGGCATCGCAGGTTCGATTCCCAGTCAGGGCACATACCTAGGTTGCAGGCCATGTCCCCCAGCAACCGCACATTGATGTTTCTCTCTCTCTCTCTCCCTCTCCCTTCCCTCTCTAAAAATAAATAAAAATAAATAAAATCTTTTAAAAAAAAAGACTGTATTTAAAAAATATTATAGATCACTATTTAATAAGCCTCTGAGGTAATTTTAAGGAACATGATTTAAAATCCATAACTTAAGAAACACTAATAAGAAGAATAATTGTTTGCCTGGACTGACAGAAAATCTGCCAGGATTTAATATGTACATAAAAACTGACATTCACATGAAGTGCTGCGGAGATGACCTGCTATCTCATGTGAAAAAAGTATCAGGTATGTAGATGGAGAATTTCTAAGCAAGGAAAGGAAAGCTTCTTCTAAAACTAAGTTGTTAGTGTATTAACAACTGGATTCTTACAAAAGTGCCCTTATATTTTGTGATCTCTATAATTATAAGAACTGTCTCCTGCCTCTATAATTGTAACATTGAAGTTATTTATAATAATAGTAATAATAATAATAATAAAAGGTTCATGGCCCATTTCATAAAACAACAAGAACAATGATTTCGCCTGTCAACCTCACCAATCTGCTACAAGAAAAATTAAGTCTGAGTAACTCTTGGTGAGAAGAAATATTACCAAATGCTTTCCCATTCCACTGAAATTCCCTGAAGTCAAATTTTAAGCAAGCTTTGTAAATGGTCTTATATGGTTGATTTACTAAGACTTCTTATAAATCATAACTCATGTTTCTTGAATTTGAAGAAATACTTTGAATTTGGTATACTTTTCTAGTAAGAGGGTTTGAAGCTTAAAGCAGAGCTATTTATCAACTTGAAACATATTTCCAAATCTCAGAAATACATGATTATTACAGGATGATAGCAAGGAAAAAGTTTTAAACAACCTGATATGTGACAAGAGTGACAAAAGTGATGATGCCTTTGACCTATATCTTCAAAAAGGGGAATTTATCCTAAAGAAAAATTTAATTGAAGAACATTCTGTATATGCGTGTGTTCCTGGCAGCATATAAATAGCTATCTAAAAATATAAAATCCTAAAGTTCAAAGCAAAAGGAATATTTAATAAAGTATATGCTAGCCACAAATAAAATTATGTAGCCCTCTGAACTGGTATGAAGAAAACAT
The DNA here is from genome assembly GCA_004024845.1 of Tonatia bakeri. Lineage (NCBI taxonomy): Eukaryota > Metazoa > Chordata > Mammalia > Chiroptera > Phyllostomidae > Tonatia > Tonatia bakeri. The sequence goes on along the minus strand of PVIA01008828.1, from coordinate 43,259 downwards.
ACAAATATTGAAATGAATTTATAATATAACATTAAGTGAAGAAATATACAGAATTGAATACATTTCACTATTTAAGAATACATTTATGTTCAAAAACTGAGAGCATATTAAAAGATGAAAATAACTGTGTTAGTTTATTGGGAGTGAAGGCAATTGGCTTTTCCACATTTTAAAGAAAAAAATATCGTCTTTAGCAGCATTAAACTATCTCCTAACATGAAAGAAAAAAGCCTTTAAAACCAATTATGAATTTTCATAGAATATTTTAACGTGTCCCACTCACCCATTACTCTAATATTTATAGCATCAAATTCCAATATTCTCAGTTTTCACCAAGCAGAGAATTACCACTGACTGTAACTTAAACCCCAGAGTCAGTTTACGGCAGTCACCTCTGTTTTAAATTACAGCACCACCCAACCCTCCCCAGAACCAGCATGCGATACCTCCTTCCTCCCTCTGGTGGTTTTATATAAATATGTATTTCTATTGCCTCTATGAAATGACACCTGCGCCTGACTGCAATTGTCTTCATTCCATTGCTCTAAAATCGTGGCGCTCTTTGTCAAGTAACTGGTCAAAGGTTATTCTGGAAAAGAACGCAGACTCAGCTCCAGGAACCTGAGAAGCCTCCTCCAAAGGTTTCCTGTGGGAACCTGGAAGGAAAGTCTTTTGCCAGAGGCAGGCAGGTGGACCTCTTCAGGGGGCTATTTAATCCCATCTCTCTTCAATCATTCATCTTGAAGGTCTGAAAACATAGCATGCAGCGTAGGGTCCGGATTTCATGACAGAGCTGTTTTGTGTAATAATTCCAGTAATAAATCAATTTAATTATTTCCCTTTTGGAAAAGCACCAAATGCCTGCTTCCATTCCCATGATTTCTACTGATTACTACACGTTCTCTTTTTCCCCAACACCCACTGTCCCCCTAATCATTGCATTTCAGAGATTGGAACAGCTCCTGAAGTCCTTTCAATAAGATTATAATATACAATTTTTCTCAGATATAATTTAGAAATTTTCATACCACCTGAAGTTAGGCACATTTTTTTTTGTTAATAAAAATAAGGCTCTACCAATTAAAGGATAAAAAAGATATCAGAGTGAAATAAAAATGTATTGTGGAATAGAATTTTGTTTAGTATCAATGTCTCATTATTGGTAACTACAACTATATGGTGGAAGAGAAACATATTTTGCAATAAAACACTAGCTCCTTAAAACAGTAGCTAATGATTCCAACAAGATGACAGAACATAAGAAGACTGGAGGCGTATCAGAATCAGCAAGCTGCAGTTTCAAGCTACAAAACAAAAAGGTTTCCAAGAACCTGCCAAATTTATGTTGTCACTGAGCCAGATTCTCTGCCAAGGAAATCCTCAGTCTTGCAACCGTTGAAAGCAAGCTAAGGTTAGGAAAATATGTTCAACCAGCACCTTCCGAAAGGGGTAAGCGTCCAAGGTATTAGGTTTATAACACTAATATTAGTGTAATTTTATTTATTTTTCTATTTTCATTACAAACCAAGTATCAGTATTTCTCTTGTGATTCCAAAATATTCTCAGACAACACTTTTTCCCCCCAGAGGAAAAAATTCTAAAGGCAATAAATAAAAATGTTTGTCAAAAAATTAACTGACCCTCTGGGGAGGGAAATTTTAATTAGTTTTGGCTGACAATTGCTGAATTTCTACCTGATAAGAATGTGAAAGAAATAAGTTTCAAAGAAATGGCATTTTCAATATTAAAAATATCTAACAAAGGCTTGTTAATAATAGATGTTGCCAATTTCATTAATTTTTCTGGCTATTCTAACTTCATCAAAACAGATTTTCAATTAGTTTTCCTTCCGAAAATGTACCTAAAATTAGTACATTACTTAATTTGCCACTAATAAGATGCATGCATAATTCATAAACATGAAGAAAAACATAGGAATAATGCATTAGTTTATTTTTCTGTCTTGTATCTTCTCATTAACATTTATTAAGAGAACTGGCAAAGCACCTTGCTAAGACAAGTTATTAAAAGAATTTTATGAAGTTGTATATTTGCAATAAGCTTATCTTACCGCCATGTCCTTTTCTGTCAAGTTCCTGTTCTGTGACTCGTGACTCGGCTACCACAGTTACATATCCATTAAAGGAAAAGACAAATTTAACAGTTCTTTATCTCACTGATCTCATCTAACTAATGAACATCAAGCATGATGGACATACGTTGCTAGATAGCGGTCACAAGACACCAAATCTCTCATAGCTCTAGGAGCTACATTATTTAGTAAGTCATGGAAGAGAGAAGTGCACTCTCAACCATAACCCCTGCTTGTGCTGGGTACTCAGTTTACAAGCTTTACCAGGTAAAGGCTGATTGAAGCAGCTTTTGTTTCCAAATTCTATAGAACAAAACCTCATTCTTGGTTCAAGGACCTATTTCACAGCATCCCAAGAAAATGTGCAGGATGTGGATAATTAGTATTTAATAAAAGAAACGCTCATTAAATGTCTTATAGATTATCCTGCACAGCTAGTTACCAGACAATACCTGTTATTTAGCACAAAGCTGATGTTCTGTCACATAGGAAGCTTCTACCACTCTCACACACAGAATATATCTGTAGGAAAGCAACCATCTAAAACTTGCTCTTGTGACATTTAAAATATGACCTCGATGTTGACAATAAAAAAAGAAAAACAAAGTTTTAGAGTTACTGTGAGGAGTTGCCAAAGGATTAGGAAAGATAAGCCATGCCTCCAGGAGTTGGCAGTCTGATCAAATGCATTGCTTCTTAGCTTTATGTGCCAACATCCACCAACATTTCAACATGGCAGCTTCCTAAAGTCCTAATTAGTGAGTTCCAAATTCAATGTCTGGAATGAGGCCGGGGGATGTGCTTTCTTACAAGGCACCACAAGTGATGCCTGAAACCTACGAACCCTAAATTTAAAAACATCTTCTAGCATTAACAGAAGTATTAATCAACTGAAGAAGACAAAACATCTTTCACTAATTCAATAAATGCTTGTGGATAACTCACTATGGGAAAGGTACTATGTTAAGTACTTATAAAGATTTATAAAACAACATATAAAAACAGAAAACAGCAAGTGTTTTTGAGGGAGTAGAGAAAGTGGAACCTTTGCACATTGCCCTGAAGTATGTAAAATGGTGCAGCTGGTCTGGAAGACAGTATGGTGGTTCCTCAAAAAATTAAACTTAAAATTGTCATGTGATCCCAGCAATTCTACTTCTGGTCATATAACTGAAAGAATTGAAAGCAGGAACTCAAACAGATATGCATCCACCTACGTTCACAGCAGCACATTCACAGTAGTGGAAGTGTAAACAAGATGTCCATCAATGAATAAACTGATAAACAAAATGTATATATACATTCAATGAAAGATTATTCTGCCTTGAAAAAGGAAGGGAATTCTGACTCATACTATTGCAGGGATGACACTTGAAGACATTATACTAAGTGAAAGAAGTCCATCACAAAAAGGCAAATATTGTACTATTCCACTTATATGACATGCCTAGGACAGGCAAAATTATAGAGACAGAATGTTGAATAGTGCTTCCCAGGCACTGAGAGGCAAGGAGAAGGAGAGCTATTGTTCAATGGGCATGGAATTTCAGTGTGGGAGTTTGGGATGATGAAGAAATTCTGGCAGTGGATGGTGTTGATGATTGCACACTAATGTGATTGTACCTGATGCCACTGGGACCATACAATTGAAAATGGTTAAAATAGTAAGTTTTATATTATATACATATTTTACTAGAATGAAAAAATCCAAAAAAAATATGTCATTGAAAATTGTGCAAATAGTAACCAGAAAGTGGACTGGTAAAGTGATTATTACGATGAAACAGGCTTCTTGGTGAAGAGAATTTTTGTATTGGTACTGAAGGCAAAGAGACCCAATCCCTGGTGCTTCCACCCTCTGCACCCCCTCCTGTTCAAACACACCCAAATCAAGGGGAAATGGGAAGATGTATCAGCTCACCTGAGACATGAAGATAGATTCAGGTACTGCTTTACTAATGTAATAAAGAGAACGGAAGCTTCACCCTCAACTTAGAAGCAATGCCTTTAACCACTTTATGCTTAAGGTGTATATACATAAAGTAATTTAAAGAAATCATGTTATGGTTAAAATACTGTTTGGAATCACTGTACTTCTTAACATTTAGGAATCCATTAATATTTTCTGTGACTACAAATCACAGAAGTTTCTACCAGTGCTTACACAGAAAACCATGCATGAACTCAGAAGCAGTCCAGGGTAGGTTACGCCATCTATCTCTCTTCACCCACCTGAGCTTGTGGCTTTCATTCCCAAGTTTACAAGAAAACTGCCATACAAATTTGTTCTAGAAAGAAAGGAAGAAAGAAAGAAAGAAAGAAAGAAAGAAAGAAAGAAAGAAAGAAAGAAAGAAAGAAAGAAAGAAAGAAAGAAAGAAAGACGGGCCAAATGTGTTCTCTTGGTAAGACTACCTTTTGTTAGTTTCCTACCCAGAACCCCCTGACTACCTCTCAGTGGCCAGAGTTACATCCCAGAGCAGACAGCCAGTCCTAGCCACAATGGAGTCTGGGGAGTCAAGTGTTATCACAGTTGTTAGCAGTATTTAAGTGAAGTGGCTGGTGCCCAAAGAAATCTTGAAAATCAAATTATAGAAGATCACAGTTGTTGAGATCATTTTATTTTATATATTTTAAACTATGAATTATTTCAATCTACTTTATTAAAGGTCTCAGGGAATATAATCACAAATTCCAATCCATCACCTGATTTTATTTGGTCTCTCTGATAGATTTTATTCCAAGATGGAGATTTTCATGTATAAGTGTTAAAGTGATATACTATTCAGGTAAATGTTGCCTTTTTTTTTTTTTTTGATAAATGAGTCCAATGGTAGAAATATATTTTAGTGTATCATCTTAAACTTGCATGTTTAACCACTAAATTTTAATACATAAAAGGACCATAAATCATATAAATAGTTGCAGAATTTAGCTAGTCTTCAAATGATAAGTTTCATAAGTCTTGCTTGAAAGCTTAAAATGTAGGACAGTTATCACATAACAGTTGGAAAAAACACGGGGTGTGATACAAAGATTTTATTGTAAGACTAATTTCAGAAATGGGTTGCTTTCTGAACATCACGTTCCGATGATTTATAACATTTTTTCAGGAGTTTGCCAAAGTTGATGAATAACAATTAACCCAACATCTTTTACTTTAAAAGAGACTTGTGTACCCAAATATATTGGAAAGACTAAATGCAATGTTTATCTTGGTATGTTTCTTATTCCCACCCTGGAAAGACTAAAAAAATAAAAAGATAATCCCCAAAATTATAAACCTGTCATCATTACTACTTAGTTGGAAACTTACTGAAACATATTATCAAGAAATCAATTTGCAAGCACCTAGGAAATCATGGGGTACTTGGTAAAATTTGCCTGGCTTTGTGGAAAATAAATCCTGTCAATTCAACTTAATTTCCTTCTGTTGCGTATGACAAGAACAATAGACACAGAGAACTTGAAAGACAGAATATATCTTGACTTTGCTCAGGCTGTAGAGGCAGTTCTTCATAATTTAGAGAAAGGGTACAGTTTGGTTATTTTTTTTAAATTTTTCACTTACTATTATTATTTTTTATTGTTGTTCAAGTACAGTTGTCTCCATTTTCCTCCCACCCTAGCCATCCCCACCTCCCACCCTCGATCCTACCTCCCTTTTGGCTTGGTCCATGTGTCCTTTATACATGTTGCTGAAAACCCTCCCCCTTTTCTCCCCTTTATCTCCTTCCCACCTCCCCTCTGGTTAGTGTGCTTTTGTTCTTAATTTCACTGTCTCTGGTTCTATTTTGCTTGCTTGTTTGTTTTGTTGATTATGTTCCACTTCTAGGTGAGATCATATGGCATCTGTCTTTCACAGCCTGGCTTATATTTTTATCTGGAGCTCCTATTAATGACTATGCTGAATATGCCTGGAAATGATGCTCAGCTGGAATACTGGGCAAGGAAGGGGACTGGTTAGATACAATGATAAAGTCCAAGATCAATTTGTGTCAGGACCAATTTGGATAATTTTCTCACCCCCCAAAAAAGTAGAATTAAAACCAAGTAGGAATCACCTTCATTTTGCTTTTTTTCTAAAAAAAACCCCAAAACAAAAAAGCAACAACCATGTCCACTGCCTGACTTCGTTTATACTTTTGTTAAAGATAAGGTAAAGTTAAAGATTCACAGCTGGAAAGGATAGAGAGAACCATAAGGTCTATGTAATGTTGCAATGGATCACGCCCTTGACTCTGGGGTTTGGAGACTCAGGTGAGTAGAATAGATTAATGGCATGAAACTAGGTGTGCCACTGAGTCATCACTTCTGCCCAGTGAGTGATCCATTTTTATGTGTGACCTCCAGGTGTTTCTTTTCATGAGAATAGTTTAACGTATCCCTCTCATCTCCAAAAACTCAGGACATTGAACCAAATGAAAATAGTGTGCTCACACCAGAAAAAGAATCCTATTTTTGTGAAACAGTAGTTCCTAAGCAGAAAGTCAGAAATCTGAATATGTATTAAAATATTATACCACTTGGCAAAATAAAACTATTAATTTTAGAATGAATTTTGATAAATATTAATTCCAAAATGAATTTTGAGGAATCATATTAGCAGATTTATTTGGAAATAGTTTCAAAGGCATGTATTTCTGGACATTATCATCCCAGTCTAGACAATTTAAGTTCGTAAGAGTGGGAGACAAACAGAGCAAGACTTGAAGTAACACTCACTAGACTGGCAATAGGGGATTTCCTCAGACCAGGACTTGAAAATAATTCTCATCTTATAGACCTATTCTGACTAGTCTGTAGTAGCTATGCTTTCTAAAGAGTGATGTGATCAGTAAGTAAATCGAAAGTGCACTGAGTCTTCCATTTGGGGAGTAGAAAACTTCCCCTCTTTTCATAATGAGAAAGACTACAAGTTTATAGCAGAGACTAACTATGGTACTTACATTTGACTATACAGTAAATCCAGAGGAGATAATCATTCTTAAAGATCCATTTATTCATCCTCAACTAGGTGTGTGTATCACCTTAGGACTTGAATCAAAGACTTTCTCTAGGTGCATTTACATATATGTGATCTGTGTAAATCTACCTGGTTGCTGAAGTCCAGATGCAGAATGAGCACCCCAAACCACTCAGGGTATTGTGTTATAAGATTTATTTCTGTTGGGTTGTGCTAATTCCTCTAGACTAAAGAATTATAAGAGGCCTGGACTTCTCCCACAATATATCTGTGAATGGGCCCTCCAAGCTGAGCTGGAACATTATGAAACAAGACTCACTTTTATTTATTAATTCATTCACTTGACACACACTAACTAAGATTCAATATGTGTTGAAAAAACTCAACAGATATTGGATGAAATCCCATGCTGTCTTTCTCCAGGATTTTCTGGTCTGGTGAGAGAATCCAATGAATTAATCTCTGACTTCATTCACTGTTGAAAGTAAGTGCTCTGGCAGAAGAGCTGTGGAAATTCAGAACAGGGCATTTGCATTAGCTCTGATTTTAAAAACTACTTCTTGCATTAACCTCATATATACCTATAGCATTCTTCCACTGAGCCTGTTCTAAGCCTTGGGGCCATACAGAATAAGTCTAATTCTTCCACATGGAAAACACTTAAATATTTGAAGAGAATTCTAAGGGTTCCCCTAAATCATCTTCTTCTGTCCAAGCAAACCATCCTCAAACATACCCTACTGAAAATGGTCCTAATTTTCCCAAACATCTCAGCTCTACTCCATCATTACGTACAATCATAATTCATTGGGTATTCTCTTAGTACACTGGAGATAAGTCACTTATTTTTCTCCCTTTAGTAAAATAAGAAAGTTAATATTTTTATTTATTTGTGGTCTCCCACACATTTTGCAAGGGATGAAAAGCAACAGATTTTAATTGAATATAAAAGGAAAAACTTTTTAAAATATATTTTATTGATTATGCTGTTACAGTTGTCCCATTTCCCCCCTTCATTCCCCTGCACCCTGTACACCCTCTCCCACCCACATTCCCCCCTTCAGTTCATGTCTATGTGTCATAAGTTCTTTAGCTTCTACATTTCCCATACTATTCTTGCCCTCCCCCTGTCTATTTTCTGGAATGCAAATATTATCTAATATTAGACACTTTTTGAGTTACATTGCAATTAAAGTGACCAGAATAGATTCTTAGAGAAATGTGACATATTGAAATCTTAGGAATTCTTTCTTGCTATTGCCATGTTTTTATTACAGTTATTTCTGACTATATATTATAATATAAACAAGTAATATTCAAAATACTTAACACCTAATGATAGGCATGACCATCTTGAAGCAGAATCCTGGAAGCCTTGACTGTGTATTAGGAAGATCCAGGAGTATTGGGGAGGGCCTGAGGCTATTACAAATAATTTCAAAATTATTATAGTATCATTACAATATTTTTAAAAATCAGTAATAACAGGCAATTAGAGTTCATAGTAGCTAAGTAATAACTTTTGAAGCACAGACTTTTCACATTATAGGTTTACTGAAAGGTCTGTAATCAAATATTCTATTGTCCTGGCCATAAGAGGGCAGATAGCCTGTTCAAGTTCACACAATTAGTCACAGACACAGTTGTTAAACTGAATGAGAATAGCCTTAACATTTCCCTCAGCTTGATTAAATTTTAGACAGAGTTCTTGCTGACTCTGGGTTCCTGATCTCCCTTTTTTAGACCATTCACTTTGAAAAACTTGAAACTGAAATTTCTTCCTCTGCCCTTTTGACAAGTAAATCTTCTCTAAGCCTATTTTGAGTTTTACAACCCAGGCACTGGGTGCCATGCCTTTCAAACAAAACCATTAAGAGAGATAATGCCCCTATTTCCCAGTCTCTTGGAAAGGAGCCTAAATTCGATGCTCACCAACCTGCAAACACCAATGGCCTAAGCACATTGACCATCCTCCCCACTAATGTCATCCAGTGCTTTTCAACTAGCTCATGCCAGCACCTACAAGTCTTCTACCTTTGTTTTAGCTGAGTTGAGACAAATATCCTTCCACTATCGCAAGTGTCTGAGATAAAATTTTTCTTGATTATTTAAGTCATCCAACACAATATTTCTGTGACAGATCGCATGTCTTCAGAATCTTGACCACTTTCTGTGATGCCATTCTCTTTCAAGTTGGTCACTGGAGTTGCCACATGAACAACAGGTGAACAAAAGACAGCCACCACTTTCTTGGCCCACTAGTAATACAAATTATACTGCATGGAAACTCCCCTATAAATTGTCGAATATTGATGTCAAATATAGTGTGACTAAGAATTTCTCAGGATGTTTTTATTTCATTATCAAAAACTATGACTCAATAACTCTGAGACAGGGCCAGAAATATATATATTTTATAGGTGTCAAATGACCTCTGTCTCACAGTTTCTGCTTAGATTGTAAACTTGTGAGGGAAAGGGTCATTTCTATCATGTTCACCATTCAATCCCCAGCATAAGCTATCATTTCATAAATACCTATTGAATGGATAATTTTTTTTGCTTAAACATCTTCATATACACATAACTTCCCTTCATGGAAATCTGATGCTTAAGATCAACATTTTATATATAATCTGCTTCATAAATTTGTAAATCCTTCAAGGAAATTTCTTTATTTGAGGAGAAAATAATAAATGCTCTCTTAACAGTAGTACCTTATGCTTCAATTACAATTTGCAAATGAGTTTTTCTCACATTTTTTGTTAGATCTTCACAGTAATTCTTTTAAAAAAATATCATCTCCCCATTTTGCAGATGAAAACACTGAGTTTCAGACAGAATTAGATATTACCAATTATAATACAAATAACAAATGACAGAGAGGAATAGAACACATTTCTTTTGGCATAAGGTCATGAAGAAAGTGTGGCCAAGAACTCCTTTAAATTATACATTATATTACTTTAAATGATCTATGAATACTAAAAAATCAAGGACATGTGTTCTAGATGGTTTATTAGTAGGATGATATTTTGCATCTTAATCTTTAAGTGAGTGTTATATATTTAAATGTTTTTGAAAAATAGTTTTGCCTAAATAAAATAACTTTATTTAGTGTATTAGTTACAAAAACACACTGAATATATGAAGTTTTCCAATATCCTTGGAAGTATGAACAACTCCTACCTTATTAGATTTTATTTTTATTAGTATCTCTTTATCTTTTAAATCAGATACCAAAAAGAAAAATATGAAAAAATCACTTTACTTTGCCCTGTATACTGTTATAGGCTTAAAAAGTTATAAGGCTTAAAAATATAAATTGTTGAATCCAACTGATGCTGCAAGATTGGATACAATTTTTAAAAATCTACTTTTTTCTAATTAAGAAGAAAATGTTTTGGAAACTCTCAAGTTACACTTTATTATTCCCTTTGGTTTTTGTAGGTCTGGTAGGGACTTTTCCCCCAATGAATATATTTAATAACAATGTCCTATTCTAATAATTATCCTATTGTGTTCTCAAAATTTAAATTTGGACACTTAAAGTTGATCTATAAAGTAGCTCTAAAAATGAGACAACTGTAATAGCATAATCAATAAAATATATTTAAAAATTAAAAACACAAAAAAAGTAGCTCTATGTTTTAGTAGAGGAAAGAATACTGGGAGTGCTTACAGCAGTTTGATTGTTGTTAACTCTTGTGCAAAGGAACAGTCAAATGTATTTTTGAGATTCCAACATGTACATTTTGTGGAGGGCTTGAATACTTTTTCTCCCCTGAATGTAGTCACATTATTTATAAAACATTTTTGTGAAATAAAGCTCAAGGATATTATATCTAATATTGTTGAAATATGTGTGAACATAGCCCTCAAGGAAACTGATAGCTGTACAGAGATGGGAAAAAGTAGGTTTACAGTTGTGAGTACAGTGTTTTTGTATTATTTATTTATTAATGATTATGTTATTCACTTGCATTAAAACTGTAAAACTACTTTTGCCAATGCCTACATATAAAGGGGGAAAAATTCCTCCCAAATTCCAGCCAAGTATGATCTTCTCAACATGTTAGATAAATATATTATAGAATGAGATCTTAGTTTACTAATAATCTACCTACTTTTTATGGTTCATTCTAGTAAAATATGCCAATGTCTAATTCCAAAAATATGTTTTTTATATCTTTCTTCTTCTGCCCTTTATAAGTTAAGCTCACTGAAATAGTAGTTTGGCTCACTGATTACAATTATTTACTGGCATTTTCTTGTAGGCTCTCCATAATTTGGATTCCAGCCCTGTCACATTGCTGAATTAACTCACACATTCAAACTAATCTTTATGTTATAGTATTCTATGGATGCTCTTCAGTCTTCATATTGAAACTTATAGTTCTTAAAATTTTAATTGCTTTGTTTCTCTTAGAACCATGGAAACTTTGTTTTATTAAGACCTAATCACTTTTCAAAGACTGAACAGACACTTTTCCTAAGAAAACATATTAATGGCCAACAGCTATATGAAAAGATGGTCAATTTTATTAGCTATAGGAAATTAAAATCACGATGAGATATCACCTCACACCTGTTGGAATGGCTATTCTCAATACGACAAGAAGTAACAGGTGTTAGTGAGGATGTGCAAAAAAGGAAACCCTTACAGACCGCCGGTGGGAATGTAGACTGGTACAGTCCCCATAGAGAACAGCAAAGAAGTTCTCAAAAAATTAGGAATACAGGTAGCATATGACTCAGGAACCCCTGTTTGGGGTTTTGGGTGTCTACTTGAAAAATTTGAAAACATTTATTCATAAAGATGTATGTATCCCTATGTTCATTGCAGCATAACTCACAGTAGCCAAGATACGAAAACAACTTAAGTGTCCTTTGATGGAAGATTGGATAAAGAAAATGTGATACAGCCCTGGTGGGTGTGGATTGGGTTACCAGTTGGATTCCCAGCCAGGGCACATGCCTAGGTTGTGAGCCAGGTCCCTGGTAGGGGGTGTGTGAGAGGCAACCACGCACTGATGTTTCTCTCCCTCTTTTTCTCTTTTCCTTCCCCTCTCTCTAAAAATAAATAAATAAATGAATAAATGAATGAATAAATGAAATCTTTTAGAAATATGATACATATACACAAAGAAATATTAGTCAACCATAAGAAGTACTACCATTTGTGACAACATGGATAGATCTTAAGAGTATCATGCTAAGCAAAATAAGTCGGATGGAAAAGGACAAGAGCCATATGATTTCACTCATATATGGGATATAAAACAGAAATCAACAAAAAAGCAAATAAAACAAAAAATGAACTCATAGACACAGATAACAGTATGGTGGTTACCTAAGAGAAAGGGGCTAGGAGGGAGGATAAAGAGGGCAAAAGGGGTCAAATACACGGTGACCAAGGGAGTCTTAACTTTGGTGAGTACATGATGTAATATGCAGATGATGTATTGTAGCATTGTACTCTCGAAACTCATATGGCAGTATTAACCAATGCTACCCTAATAAATTTAATTTAGAAAAGAAAAAAAAACTTAACTGCTTTTATTTCAAATATCATTTTGAAGAATAATTCATATATGAAGTCTACCCATAAAGTATCCAGCCATGTACTATGAAAAGTAGAGATATTTATTGAAGAAGATGCAAGATAAAAGAAAGATTGTACACAGCATAATGATGCCTCAGACCCTCCCCTTCAAAGAAGGTACCTTGGTACCTCACACAGTTCTCCCAGTTGCCATCAGCTGCCCCCTTGTATTTCCTTGAATCTTATCAAGGGCCTGAAATCTCTTCCTTTTCAAAGGTGATTTTGGTTTTGGGAAAAGTCAGAAGTCACTGGGTGTTAAATCTAGGCTATAGGGGAACTGAGTCATCTGGGTGATTTGATGTTTCACCAAAATACTCTGCACAAAATGTGATGTCCAACCAGGTGTGTTGTCCTGATAAAGCTGCCATTCACCAGTTGCCCACAGATATAGACTTCAGAATCATCCAAATAGTTTCCGGGGAGGAATGTTCAAGCTTAACATACAATTTGATGCATATTTGTTGCTCTACTAGCTCAGTCATTTTGAATGTGACTTCCATGCAGTACACATGCTCACTCAATGGTGTCTGCCATTCCCACTAACTAGTACAGTGAAGTAGTCATTGTTCATGTATGTGCATTCCGGTCCACTCTTCTTGGCTGCCAGGTTACATTGATATCATGCAGACAGTTCTTGTTATATTGACAATAATTGGACTTTTTCCAGGAAGACTTCATATATTGCTAACATTTGAATTATTTACACTACTTAGTAAGTAATGCAAAGTATCTATACTTAAAATAAATGCAATAACATGTCCTGATCCATGTCCTAAAGAACAGGATCATCTCTACTGATTTCCCTGTGAATTCTTTGTTTGGAAGGGTTACCACCTAGTTGGCATAGTTTCATGTTAGATTAGCATTTCATAAAATTTTTTGGCAATTTGTTTACTTTTCTGTTATATTCATACTGTATATCCTCATTCTGAAAAACCTATATTTTTATTTTTCAATTACAGTACATTAAATATTATTAGTTTCAGGTATACAGCATGGTGGTTAGACAATCATATACTTTACAGAGTGGTCCTCCTGATATTTCAAGCAATGACCTGGCTCCATACATAGTTATTACAATACTATTGACTATATTTCCTATGCTGTAATTTATATCTCTATGACTATTCTGTAACTACCAGTTTGTGCTTCTTAATCCCTTCATCTTTTTCACCTAGTGCACCAACCCCACTTCTATCTGGTAACTATTAGTCTATTCTCTGCATCTAATAGTCTATTTCTATTTTGTTTATTTTGTTAAATCTTTAGATTCTACTTATAAGTGAAATCATATGGTATTTGTCTCACTCTGTCTGACTTATTTCACTTGTTATAATACCTTCTAGCATACTGTTGTAAAAGGTTATATTTAATTTTTTATAGCTGAACAGTAATCTGTTGTGTATATGTACCACAGATTTTCTATCTACTTGTCTACTGACAGGCATTTGGGTTTCTTTCATATTTTAGCTATTGTAAATAATACTGCAATAAACATGGGTGTATATATCATTTCAAATTAGTGTTTTGGGTTTCTTTGGATATATACCCAGAAGTAGAATAACTGAATCATAAGGCAGATCTGTTTTTAATTTTTCAAGGAACTTCCGCAATGTTTTCCACAGTAGTTGCAACAATCTGCATTCCCACCAACAGTACACTAGGGTTTCATTTTCTCCATATCCTCATCAACACTTGCAGTTTGTTTATTTATTAATAATAGCCATTCAGCTAGGTGTGAGGTCATATTTCACTGTGGTGATAAACCTACATTTGATTGGTTGTAGAAGAGGGTACAGGCCCTGTTTAATTATTTTATAGAACAACCATCAAACATTTTTCCAGTATCTTATGTATTGGACAAGGTCTGTCAATAAATGCATGTTTAATGTGAGAAAATATAATTTTAAGAATACAATAAAAGAAATCAGTATAAACTACTCACAAATTATCTAGTCCTCAAAAACTACTCAATCATCTTCTTTTCTATTATCTTGGCATTTGCATATAAAAATTATTATACTTTATATCTTTCTAGAATATAGAGCAAATTTCAATAAGAATTTTATATGATTCAGTCCTATCCTGGGGAATTTATTTTGTGCCCCAGAGGCTCTCCCCATCAGTGAGTATTAAATTTATTACAGAATCATAAACATTTCATGGTGTCTGGCCCAAAGTATATGGCATTATGCCTCTTGAAGATGAAATTCGAGAGTTGAGGGGTAATCTGCAGTTCAGGTACAATCAAACACTAACAACTTTCACCAAATATCACCATATTAAAATTTATTTATAAAAGAAGTTATACTCGAGGTAAGATCCAAGATAAAGGAGTAGGTAGAAGCTACACTAACGTCCAAGGACCAATCTCGAATTACAACTAAATTATAGAAAAATCATCCTGACTAACCAACTGAACACTAGCTGGAGAGAAGACTTATAACCAAGGACTTATAGAATAAACCAAAACACCACAATGAGACTGGTAAGAAATGAGGAGTTATGAGATGGCTGTCTGGGCTCACACGAGTGGCACCTGAAGTTCCCTAGGGATATTTCAGTTCCTGGGGGTTTCCCACTGAGAAGTGTGGGGTCTAAACCCCAAGGTGGGCTCCCCAGCCTAGAGCAGCAGAACCTGGAAATGAACACAAATAACATCCGGCTAAGAAAAGCAGTGGGGTTTCTGTCTGCCAGGGAGAGATGGCTAGAGACACAGAAAGATTCTTAAAGGAACAATGCACAAAATTTTGTTTGCAGCCATTTACTCTGGACTTTGGCAGAGGGAGGAGAGGGAGGGCAGAGTGGACTACAGACACATGAGGAGAATCTAGAGTTGGTAGCTCTGGGGAGAGAGTTAAAAGGTCAGCTGCCAGGATCCCTGTTCTGAGTCATTCCCCATACAGCAGAGGCCATCTTTCTTGGGC
This sequence comes from Tonatia bakeri, assembly GCA_004024845.1. Taxonomy (NCBI): domain Eukaryota; kingdom Metazoa; phylum Chordata; class Mammalia; order Chiroptera; family Phyllostomidae; genus Tonatia; species Tonatia bakeri. Next base: position 27,673 of record PVIA01008828.1, on the reverse strand, counting down.
AGAGCACTCCCCTCCATGTGACATCAGCCTGAGAGGAAGCAATAGCCCCACCTGAGGGAATCCCTTTTGCCTCACCCTGTAGAGCTTAAACCAGGTTGCTGAGGAGTAGTACAATTGGAGGCTAATTAAGAGACAAAGCCTAACAGAAAGCCTGCAGATCAAGGTGGATCCCTGAGAGCTCTGAGACTAGCTGACCCTCCCCCAGGGCTGGTGCTGGTAAAAGCCAGTCTTGGTGCACAGCTTGGTTCTTTATCCACACAACCAGGTCTAGCAGAGGGAACCACAAGCTATTGATTGCTAATAACTCCAAATAGGTTATCCAGGGCCGTTCACAGGCAGCATGTGACTTAGGTCTGCAACAGAGCCTGTGAAGATCTACCTGATACAGAGAAACAAACACAAAAAGGCAGCCAAAATGAGAAGAAAAAAAAGTCCCCAAATGAGAGAACAAGAGGATCCTCCAGAAGAATGAAATGAAATGGAGGTAAGCAATTTATCAGACATACTGTTTAGAGTAATTATTATAAGTATATTCAAGAGCTTGAAAAAGATACAGAAGCCATAAAAAAGGGCAAGTCTGAAATAAAGAGTGCAATATCTGAACTAAATAATTCACAGGAAGGAAAATAGTGGGTTAGATGAAACAGATGATAAAATCAGCCATTTGGAGGACAAGGTGGAAAAAACACCCAGCAGAGCAGCAAAAAGAATAAAGGAATTTTAAAAAATGAGGAGAGCTTAAGAAACCTTTGGGACACCATGAAACATAACAACATCAGCATCATGGGAATACTTGAAGGGGAAGATAGTATGCAAGAGATACAGAACTTATTAGAAGAAAAAATGACCGAAAACTTTCTGAATCTGGTGAAGGAAAAAGAGATGCTGTACAGAGTCCAGGATGTACAGACAATCCCAAATAAGAGGGAGCCAAAGAGGCCCACATCAAGACATATCATAACTAAAATGGCAAAACTTAAAAACAAGGAGATAATCTTAAAAGCCACAAGGGAAAAGCAGTTAGTATTACAAGGAAGCTCCAAATAGACTGTCATCTGATTTCTTAACAGAAACATTTCAGGTCAAAGGGATTGGCATGAAGTATTTAAAGTAATGAAAAATAAGGACCTATAACCAAGGCTACTTTATCCAGCAAGGCTATCATTTAAAGTTAAAGGATAAATAAAGAATTTACCAGACCAAAAAACAAACAAACAAACAAACAACTAATGGAATTTGTTAGCAACAAATCAGTATTGCAACAAATGTTAAAGGGCTTGCTTTAACAAGAAGAATAAGAAAAAGAGGAACATAGTTAAAAATAAAATCAATAAATATGTATCAGTCAATAATCATTTTAAATGTAAAGCCAATGCTTCAACAAAAAGACATAGTGTAACTAAATGGATAAGAAAACAAGACCTATATATATACAGTCTCCAAGAGACCCACCTCAGAAAAAATGATACACAAAGACTAAAAGTAAAGGGATGGAAAAAGATATTTCATGCAAATGGATAGGGAAAAAAAGCTGGGGTAGAAATACTCATATCTGACAAAATTGACTTTAACACCAAGGCTATAGCAAGAAACAAAGAAGGACACTAAATAATAATAAAGAAAACAACCAAGATGAGGATACATTCCCTAGTAAACATTTATGTATCCAACATATGAGCACTTAAATATGTAAAGGAAATCTTGATGGACATAAAAGTAGAGATGGACAGAAATACAGTCATAGTAGGGGATTTTAATACACCATTGACTTCAGTGGATAGATATTCCAGAGAGAAAATCAACAAGGAGACAGCAGCTTTAAATGACACACTAGATCAAATGGATTTAATTGTTATCTTCAGAGCTTTCATCCCACAGCAGCAGACTATACATTCTTTTCAAGTGCTCATGGAATGTTTTCTAGGATAGACCACAAATTAGGATACAAAACAAATCTCAGTAAATTTAAGAAGACTGAAATCATAGCAAGTATCTTCTCTGGCAATAATGCTATGAAAGTAGAAATCACTCACAAGAAGAAAATGGAAAAATACACAAAGACATGGAAGCTAAATAGCATGCTATTAAACAACAAATGGGTTAAAAATGAGATCAAGGAAGAAATCAAAAGATACCTTGAAACAAATGAAACAAATGAAAATGAAAACACAACAACCCAAAATTTGTGGAACACAGTGAAAACAATCCTAGCAGGGGGAATTCATAGTATCACAACTTTATCTCAAGAACAAGAAAAATTTCAAATAAACAGTATAACTTCACACTCAAAGGAATTTGAAAAAGAAAAACAAACAAAACTCAAATGGAGTAGAAGGAAGGAAATAATAAAGATCAGGGCAGAAATAAATGAAATAGAGTCTAAAAAATTATACAAAATATTAATGATCCAAGAACTGGTTCTTTGAAAAGATAAACAATATTGACAAACCTGTAACTGGAGTTATCAAGAAAAAAAAAGAGAAAGAACCCAAATTCTAAAAATCAGAAATGAAAGAGAATTAGCAACTGAGAACAAGGAAGTACAAAGAATTATAAGAAAATATTACAATCAACAATATGCCAATTGGACAACCTGGATGAAATGGATAAAGCCGTACAATTTTCCAAAAGTAAATCAGGAAGAAATAGAGGATTTGAATGGACAAATAAAACCTAGCAAAATTGAAACAGTAAACGACAACAAAAGCCCAGGAACAGATGTCTTCACAGGTGCATTTTACCAAACATTCTGAGAATATTAACACCTCTCCTTCTCAAACTATTTCAAAAAAAGTCAAAGTAGGGAAGATTTTCAAGATCATTTTACAGGGCTAGTGTTATTCTAATACCAAAATCAAATAATGACACTACACAGAAAGAAAATTATAAGCCAATATCCTTGATGAACATAGATTGTAAAAATCCTCAAAACAATATTAGCAGACTGAATACAGCATAAAACAGAAGGTCATACACCATGATCAAGAGGGATTGATTCAAGGGATAGAAGGTTGGTACATTTGCAAATCAATAAATGTGTTACCTCACATAAACAAAATGAAAGCTAAAAACCCTATAATCACATTAGTAGATGCAGCAAAAGCATTTGGTAAATTGAACACCTATTTATGATAAAAACTCTCAGCAAAGTGGGAATAGAGGAAACATACCTAAACATAATAAAGGCCACATATGAGAAACCCATTGGTAGCATCATGCTCAACAGACAAAAACTACAAGCATTCCCCTTAAGATTGGGAGAAAGACAGGGATGTCTGCTTTCATTTTTCTTATTCAACATAATACTGGAAGTCCTAGCCACAGCAATCAGACAAGAAGAATAAAAGGAATCCAGATTGGAAAGCAAGAGGTGAAACCTTCATTATTTGCAGATGACATGATACTGTACATAGACAACTCTAAAGATTCCACCAAGAAACTACTAGAAGTGATAAATTAATTCAGCAAAGTAGCAGAATACAAAATTAATATCCAAAAATTGGTTGCACTTTATATGCCAATAATGAACTATCAGAAAGTGGAATTAAAAAAGCAATCCTATTCACAATTGCTTCAAAAAGAATAAAATAGCTAGGAATAGATTTAACCAAGAATTTAAAACACCTGAACTTGGAAAATTATAAGATACTGAAGAAAGAAATTAAAGAAAATACAAATTAGTGGAAGTACATACCATGTTTGTGGATAGGAAGAATTAACATAATTAAAATGCCCATACTACCAAAAGCAATATATAGATTTATTGCAATTCTTATCAAGATTCCAATGATATTTTTCACAGAAATAGAGCAAATATTTCAAGAAGTAACCTAATCAACAAAATGAACAAGCAAGCAAAATATGACCAGAGACATTGATATTGAAAACAATCTGATAGTAATCAGAGGGGAGGTGGGAGGGGATATGGGGGAAAATGAGGGAAAGGTTTTCAGGAACAACTCTAAAGGACACATGGACAAAAAAAAAACAAGGGGGATGGGGTCAGGGGAGAGAGGTGGGGATGACTGGGGTGGTAGGGGTAGTGGTGGGGGGGAATGCAGACAATTGTACTTGAACAACAATAAAATAATTTTAAAAAAATATATGGAACCATAAAAGACCCTGAACAGCAACAGTGACTTTGATAAAGAAGACAAAATTGGAGGAATCACACTACCTAATAAACTATACTCTAAGGCCATAGTAATAAAAATAACATAGTGTTGGCATAAAAACGGACACATAGATCAGTGGAATATAGAATAGAAAATCCAGAAATAAAACACTTGGCTTTATAGTCCATTAATTTTTGCAAGAGCAGAAAAGCACATGCAATGGGCTAAAGTTAGTTTATTCAGTAAATGGTGTTGTGAAAATTGGACAGATGTGCAGAAAATATGAAACTAGGCCACCTTCTATGCCGTATACAAGAATAAATTCAAAATGGATTAAAAACTTAAATGTTAGACGAAATTCCTAGAAGAAAACATAAGCAACAAAATTTTGGACATTGCTCATAGAAATATTTTTTCTGACATATCTCCTCAGGCAATGAAAGCAAAAGAAAAAATAAACAAATGGGACTACATCAAATTAGAAAATTTTTGCACAGCAAGGAAAACCATCAGCAAAACAAAAGGACAACCCACTGAATGGGAGAACATATTCTCTGATATATCTGTAAAGGGTTGATATCTAAAATTTATAAAGAAGTTATAAAACTCAACGCACAAACACACAAAGAAAGCAAACAATCCAATTAAAAAATGATTGAAGGATCTGAATAGACACTTCTCCAAGGAGGATGTACAGGTGGCCAACAGATGTATGAAAAGATGCTCAATGTCATTAATCACCACAGAAATACAAATTAAAATCACAATGAGATATCACCTCATGTTGGTCAGATCGGCTATCACCAATAAATCAATAAACATGTGCTGATGAGGATATGGAGAAAGAAGAATCTTCATGTACTGTTACTGGGAATGCAGACTGGTGCGGACACTGTGGAAAGCTTCTGTAAAAGGAGCTTTCTATAGCTCCTTTATAGGAGTTTCTGTAAAAAATTAAAAATGGATCTGCCTTATGACCCAACATTTCCCCTTCTGGGAATTACCTGAAGAAACGTGAAACACTAATTTGAAAGAACATAAGCACCCCTTTGTTCACTGCAGCATTATTTACAGTTGCCAAGATATGAAAGCAACCTAAGTGTCCATCAGTAGGTGAGTGGATAAAACAACTATGAGGCATTTACATAATGGAATACTACTTGGCTATAAAAAAGGAAAATTTTATCCTTTAAAGCAGCAAGGATGGACCTGGAGAACATTGTGCTAAGTGAAATAAGCCAGTCAGAGAAAGGCAAATATCCTATGATTTCACTCACATTAGAATCTAGTGAACAAACTGAATGAACAAACAATTTAGAGTTAAACTCATAGATAGAGAGCAAGCAGGTCTGCGGGGCTAGAGGGATGAGGGATTGAGCAAAAAGAAAAAAGATTCATGGACATGGACAACAGTATGGTGGTTTAGGGAGTAGGGATTGTAAGGGGGATAAATGGTAATGGAAAAATACAATTAAAAATGGAGTTATACTCATCTGTTTTTCTTAATCATATCAAAAAATAATTACCAGAAAACATAAATCATGAGTTACTACGTGTTCTATTTTTCAAAATAATATAAAGATATTCCTCTTTTGTTTTACTCACTTAATTTACTCCTTCCAAGTTACTATACGTCATGACTTGCCAATTCATTAAGCTTCCCTAAATTTATGGCCATCTGTTGTTCTATTTTTGCTGAAGCAGAAGAATGCAAAAATGCATCAAACTACATAGTGATTCATTTTGCTCTTTACTCAAAAATGGCAGTTTCACAATTAAAATAAGACTGTTATTTTGGTAGATGGAATCATGGTCACTAGAGCATCACTCCATCTTCTGTTGACTCTGGAAGATGTGAAATTAACCTTCCCAGGAACTGTGTGATTTGGCCAACCTTGGAGTGTTGTTTGATGAATTGGGCATGCCACTTTTTTCTTCCACCAAGTAGAAAGGAAAGGAAAGAACAGAAAACAATAAAAGAAGACAGTGGAAAGAGGAAATGAGGGAAACTGCATCTTTCATCATAACCTGTATAGGAATGCCTGAATAACAAAATTAACTTCAACAGGTGCCTTGTACCAAATAAAATGCTCAAAAACTATATTGAGACAAACAACAGAGTTAGTCTCTGCCTAAAGTTTTTCATAAAGACAACTAGTCAAAATGTAAAGTCCCTTTAGAGCCCAATACACAGATAAGACTAGGACCATGAAACAACAACATCACAGCTCACGATACTGAGTAAGCCAAGCCCTGAAGATCATTAGCAACAAAGTAAAGCCCAACCCAGTAGAGACCCTTGTTAGGGGAGATGCCATAACATCATGCATGGAGTTCCTAAAATTAATAAGTTCATCACCACCAGATCAGTGTCATATAAAAAAGTTAAAGGATCTTCTTTAAGGATTAAAAGAAGATAAAAAATATAAACAATAAAATGACAATGAATATATATCTATCAACAATTGAATTTAAAAAAATAAATTAGCAGGACAGAAACAGAATCATAGACACCGAGAACAATTCAATGGTTTCCAGATGGGAAGGGGGTTGGGAGAAAGGGCAAAAAGGCAAAAGTATTAAGTACAAATAGGCAGTTACAGAATAGTCATGGGGATGTAAAGTACAGTGTAGGAAATGGAGCAGCCAAAGAACATATAGGCATGACCCATGGTCAGGGACAATGGTGTAGGCATTGTCTGAGGGGATGGGGTGGTGCTGGGTAGAAGGGGACAAAGGGGGAAAATTGGGACAACTGTAATAGCATAATCAATAAAATATAATTTAAAAAAGGAGTCAAAACTACTTGTAATTTAAATACAAAGAATCATAAAGAGGAAACACACAGATTTAATATTTCTTTCTTTTCAACTGCCTGTTTCTTACCCCATGAAATATGATATATATCTAGGCTGTCAGGTTGAAACAGAACTAATACAGCTGGAAACCTTTTTGCTATGTGATATTCCCCAAGTGATTCTTCATCTTTATTTCCTTCTCTCACCTCTCTCCTTCTCTATCAACTTTTTTTAACCTATGTTTGTCCCTTTATTTCCTTCAAGGCAGTTCATCTCTTATCAGAGCTTCTACCAAGCAGACATATCCATCTGTGGCCTTAATTTATTCATCATACTAGCAATTTCAGATTTTCAGTTTCTACTCAGCCTTTTCACATAGAATGCGAAAATGAACTAAGGGTTCATTTGGTCTCCCCTATTGTAACAGTTTTGTTTGGTCTGTTTTTAGAACAACTTTTTCCTGGTAATTACCAATTCTGCAAAGAGCACATTCTTAGTCTAGGCTCCCATTCTCAACGTCATGGAGTCATTTTAAACTGTTTATCTTTACGCCCAGTTACTTAACCCAAGAGTGCTTATCACGATCACTGCTACTTCAGAGAATTCCTTTCAATATTTTCATTTCCCTTTCACTTTTCTCTACTACCATCTAAATTCCTATGTTATTTATAGATTCACCCAGCTACTCACCAAAACTTCCATGCTCATTCCCTTTTCCCTTCTGCTATCAGGAAAATATGTCCTAGAACATTCTTTGTCCAGTTAACCCTCCATGTAAAAACTGTTTGTACTCCTTTACGACTCACAGCATAAGACCCAGACTCCTTAGGCTGTCTAAATTCTAGATGGGTTTTATTCAAACACTCCCCACCCCAACTACATAGACAATCAATTTTTTTAAACCTTCCACCCTGTGAATACCTGTACCAGGATGGAGGATGTATTAGCATTGCTGCTGGGACAAATTACCACGAACTCGGTGGCTTAAAATGACAGAAGCTTGTTATTTTAGATTCTAGAGACCAGAAGTAAAGGATGAAATTAAGGGAGCTCAACGCAAGGTGTCAGCAAGGCTGCTTCCCTTTCTCAGTTTATCAAGGGGAATCTGTTTCCTTAACTTTCCCAGCTTCTGAAACTGCACTCCTTGCTTTCCTGCATCTTCAAGGCCAGCAGCACAATGTTGGAGCTAAAAAATATAATACTTTTCCTCCATGTTCTAAGTTCTTTTAGCTGGGTAATAATCAAGCTAACAGAAACAGATTAACGGGGGAAAATAGAAATTTAATAAGTAAGCGCAGAGAATGCACATAAGCATGACAATTCCAAAGGCAGTGAGGCAAAATGGGTATATATATATCATTTTGGATAAAGGATAGAAGGAGGGAAAAGGATCTTAGATTTCAAAAGTGAACAGGGTAATTGACGGGTAATTGAGGAAGAGCAGAACACACATGGCAGGCAAATTCTTGCTTTACTATGTTCAGAGATGTTCTGCCTTTTTTGCTAGGAACATACAGTGCAGCAAATTACTCAGGCACAAGATTTTACCCCTTAACAATAAAATCAGTGTTTACAATCAAGCATTGTATGTTTTTATCTGTTTGCAAGTCTCATCCCAAATAATCATTTTGGAGGTGTTAAGATATCTAACTAAATTTCAAAATTCAATGAGCTTACATAATGTGGTTTATGAATCATAGTACCTAGAGCTCCTTTTCAAAGGAATAGGTCTTTTATCTCTAAAACAATGATTATCTAACCTGCAAAAACAGAGTTACAGGTACACATATTAAAATTCCAGTGTCTACTCGATGTCTCTTGCTAGACTAGAATTCCTAATTTAAAGTATATCTTTGCCTTCTTGTCTTGTACAACCTATGCTTACTGTGAATAGACAATCATTTTATTTTCATCAGTTTTCAGTTACTCAATATCTTATTAACAGCTAAATGCTCTCCTGGTGCTCTATGTCCTGTATTTTTGCAGACAGCCTATTATAGACCTCAAGGCCTTTGGTGAGGACATCTCAATGTTTTGGTCTTATTCAGGGCAATCTGAAGGATTCCTGACATTCCAGAAGCAAGGATTCTAGAAGCATGTGGAAATTTGATGCAAATGTGTATGTAAGTAACTACAGGAACAGAAGAAGAGGAGGAACTCATCTGTCTAGAAGATTATAGTCTCCTGATAGAAGAGGCCGAAGACATTGCTTTAGAAGCTCATATTCGGATATAGCAATAATGAATGATCAGGAGGGCTTCTTACACAACTATAAAAATGTCACTCCTCTGATTTTATTTTCACATCTTTTTTGTACTTTTGTAATGTCTTCTGAGTATTTTAGTGGTAATATTCACTTTCCCACTCATATCACTAAACCAATTGGTTGGAATGGGCTTCTTTCAGGTATCGGAATTTTTTAGATGTCTCAGAATATCATGTTCCCTAGGACCATCAAGAGAAAATGATCATTTTGAGTCATCTCTGTTATTTCAACATAAAAATTTACAGATTGTGAGTGATAACTATCTACTGTTTTTTTTTTAATAGGAGTAAAATGTTCTTTTAGTTTCTGGAACAGAGATATACTTATGGTAGTTGATCTAAATGAGACAAAACCAAAGCACCTGGTATCTTCATGGCATCTTACAGGAAAGAGGCATGACACAGAAGCTAAACAAAAGTTCAGTGATGATTCTAACTAAAACAGCAACTTTCGAACTGAAGTATTTTGGGGCCATGACCTACAGCATCAATCCCCAACAATGGTGTGGAGGCAGAGTGGTGGAACCTGAGGATTAATATCACTAATTTACCCACATCTGGTCTTCACCTGGCTGACTCATCCCACCATTTTTTGAGTTATATGCCAAATTAACACTAAATTGTTACTGTTGTAGAAAATAAAGCAGTACATTCAGAATTTAAAATGAGAGTTTGTCATTACTTATTTAAAAACATTTAATGCAGAAAAAAGTTGACTATATTAATTATCTATTGCTGCATAACTGTACAGCCACAAACTTAGCAACTGAAACAGAACACTTTCTGACCTCACAGTTTCTGTGGGTGCAGTTGAGCCGAGACCACTGCTCTCAGTCCCACAAAGCAACAATCAACATATCAGCCAGGGCTGCTGGTATTAAGCATTGTGCTAGATACTAGGGATACAAATATAAAAAAGCTGGACACAATCCATTTCTCCATGGATTTTATAAGATAATGGGAAAGTTTCACTCATGGAGAGATTATTTCAATATAATATGTTATTTAGGATGCAGAAAAGCTGGGATTTGGTCACTGGCTGTGTGGGGTAAGTTAAAGGGGCCAATCCAGAAGGACACCTGGGTTTGACTTTAGCAATTGTGGGGCTTGTGTGCCATATATTTATGTTGAATACTATCATTAATTTGCTCATAAATATACTTTCCTAGAATAAGATATGCATTCTATTAATATCCACATAGTCTGTTTTCTATTATGCACTTACATATAAATAAATATGTATGGGCATTGTAAAAAGGTCTCATTTCCTCTTGCTCATCCTTAATCAGCAGTGTCATTCCCCTGGCATGGCTGATTGAGCCAAGAGTAGCTATCCCACCCTAGAGGACCAACTCCATAAACCAATCTAATCTGAATTAATCAGATTCCCTTTTGAGAATTTGAGCTAAGATATGCGGGAACCTTATAAGTTGCTAGTGGAGGTAATGGCAGATCATTAGAGTAAAGGTCCATGAACTCCTGCAGCTGAGTTCCCCAGAGCACCATGTTTTCCAGGCTTACTGAAATTTAGTGGTTCTGGTTTTCTTTAATTTTTTAAAATATGTACTTTTATAATAACTCTCTTGATCTTGGAGTGTGGTAAGTAGGCATTTATTATATTCAAACCATTTTTCCTGCTTCAAATATTCTGAAGACTATTGATGTCTATCGAAAAAATCAAGGAACACATCTTAAGTTCCATCCCAGTAGTATGGGGCGAGTTGTTTCCACCTGAATTTAAAAACAGAAAAGCTGCCAAGATTAAGGAGCCCTATTTGCTATACCTGATTCCTTCTTTTATGGGTCTTTTGTTTATTACTTTATGTATATCCCAATGTGTCCATTAGCAATGCAAATCTGTATGTCTTACTTATAAATTCATATGTCATATTGCAGAATCCAAAGGAAGAGTCTTAAGATCACCTAGAATAGGGCTTTGATTAATGCTTGTTGGCTTTTTGATTACATTCACAGAGGAAAAAAATGTGTTCCATTAAATGTGGAAGAAACCAAGTCTTCTCTCAGAACATAAAGCAAGCATCACCATTATAATCAGTTATCACTCAAGGAGATATGTGGTTGAATTATGAATATGGTATTTCAAATTATTATAAGGGGCACTGAAGAGGCCAAGAATATCCATTTTTTATCTTACCCTTTCCTCAAGGTTCATACAAAATTAAGGCAATTTTTCTCTACCAAGTATGATGTATCTGTCACTTGAACTATAATTAAATTTTAGTAAATGTCTTAGAAAAGCCAGCTAATTACTGTTATATACCAAGTCTATACATTTTCATGTCTAATTAAGATAACAGAACCTGGAAATTGGTCAAAATTCACTTTTCCTATAAAATAAAATTATTACTTTATTTAGGATTTATTTATGGAGATATTCTAGCTACTGGGCACTGTGTTAGAAACAGGTCTACTGTGGAAGACAAGGAATAAAATCTGACTTCACGGAGCTTACAATTCACTTTAAATGTATACCTATATTCATATTAATTTAAAATATAAATATAAAACAATCTATAGTATTTGGTAAACATTTGAATTACTTGTGCCAAGTCATTTCTTTGGGCATTTTTATGCTGGATGATATGATGTGCCAAGAACAAGTGACTATACCCCCTCAAAAAATGAATTTTCTTGTTTTCTGAACTTATATTAATAATTAATTAGTCATTTCACTTAAATATGATATTTTAAAGTATAAATATATTGTAGAAAATTGAAATCCATTGATAACTAATTTCATAATTTAGAATGTGATTACATTCTCATTCCTGAAAATAACTCACCAAGGAAAACATGCAGGGACAAATGCGTAGAAAAGTGCTTTGAGAGCATGTGAGACTGGATAGAACACTTCCCAGTGTGCTGCATCATCAGCCAATTTTGTTTAGCTAAAGAGCAGGAGAAAGAACTTGGATTCTCAGATTAAGAAGTCAATTCATCAGATTAACATTTTGTCCTTGAAAATCAACTTTGGCATGCAAATATTACCAGAAATCAAAAACACTAGTAAGCCTAATTTCAAATGGCATAACCAGTTTCACAATTTCTCTGAGGTCATAATTTTCTCCCAGTTTTGCATTGCTTGAGGTCACTTTCAACACTTGTTTAAAACAGTTTGTTTTTAGTCTATATTCAAATATTAAAATGTAGATATTGAATACATTAAAGTTGTTGTTCTCGCCATTATTCATAGTATCAAGTGCCTTGGAATGTTCTTGAAATTTTTATAGTTGAGGTTAGCTCCCTGCAGTTTCCTTCTGAGACAGATTCATTTGCCTCTTTCCCACTTCTGAAGGAGACATTGACAATGTAATTTACGACTTCGCTTCACCTATTTCCTTCCATCTGAGCTATTTTCTTTATCTGAAACATTCATTTTATCTAAAACACTTCTTATTTAATTATTTTAGTCATTAAATTACACCTGCTATTCTGATCCCCTTCAAGCTTTACAAAGGAACCTACTTCATTCATATTCTTCACTTTTACAGTAAAAATGCAAGAATACCCAATTTTAAATACATCACTCCATTCATACATAATTAGCTTGAAACCAGAAAGCTCCATTTTTACAATTTCAGATATTGAAGAGTTTTTCCTGCCTACTTTTTCAGTCAATAAAATGATTTTACAGGACAACTAGAAACACTTTTCTTTGGAACATCTCTGAGATTGAAAAATCACAAATTTGAAAACCCCAGTGTGATGAATCTGCCCCCAGAAAGCTTCTTTGTACAATGTCATATTGAAGACTTTTACTGACTTTTTCAGTGAATAAAGTTATTATTGAAGGACAACTAAAAACATTTTTCAGGATATCTCCTAGAATTAAAAAGCACACATTTGGAAACTCCAGCCAAATGTCACCTGTCCAAAACGTCTTATGAATCTTTAGTTGTGGAAGCACTGCACGGGCCGAAAGAGTGAATAGTTTCCAAAGCAGCAAAGGAAACACCAAGAATTGATGCAACTTCACAACAGAAAGGTTAACATGTATGAAGCCATCATGTTTTATTAATAAATTTATATTGATTCCCAGGATCACTGCTCTTTTTTTTCAAATCTTGCTCTCATGGGCTGGCACACTCGGGTTTATCACCTTTTTTCTAGGAAACTGATAATTGGTATAAATAATGGGGTTTCCCATGTGTTTCCAAATAATCTTCACTGTTTGTAAAAATGTATATGAGTATCCTGTAATTCTTTTCCAAATATGAAATTCATAATGGAACATATTTTAATTAATTACTGAAATTACATGCAGTATATAGATATATACTCTTTTTCCCAGTTTTGTTTATAGTTCGGTAGCTTGAAAATGCGTGCCATTAAACTTAAGACTTCAGGCTTAAAAACCAAGATAGAAGAAACAAAGACCATAATTGCCAGTCTGTCTAATGTTCCTACTAGCTTATGTGGTCTCTTTATATAGTTGATACTTCTACTTTAATTAGTTGAATCATCTAAACTACCTGCTATCCTGACCACCTTTATAAATTTTATTTGTTTTCTATTTATTTGCTTGCTAATATACTGCACACTCTGATTCCTGCTACTTGTTTCTTTATCTTAATCCAACGCCAGCCTTTCTCTTCCTCTAACACGCGTGTTCCCTTCTTCTTTCAGCTTGCAATTATGAACATGACAATTCCTCTCAAGTACACAGCCTGATGGTACAGTTTCTCAGGCACTGGACTAGGGATCATGAATGAACTTTGTAATTTTGTATTTAAGTTGTTTTGTCCATTGGTTATTTCCTAACTTTCAAAATAGGAGAAAAAGGCAAGATCAGGTTGAAAAACTGGTGAAGTTTTAGGGCACATTCGATCCACAAACACTTATGTTTGTGTTCCTTGTGTATATTTTTTCTCAATACTAATTTTCCCTCCTTCAAATAAGAACTGTATCTCTTTAGGTTGTTATAGGACCCAACCTATGCTATTCTTTTACATTAAGTGCAGTTCACACACGCATAGCCAGCCTGGCCTCTGTAGGCCTCTAACTTTGCAACTCTGAGTTAGAAGTCTAAGGTTCTGGAGAGCCAGAGGACAGTAATAAGCTGAAGGATGTTTTTTACAGTACATTCAATTCCATTACTGATTTGTTATTAAACATTAGACCATGAAACCAAGATATTACAACATTAAATGTGGACAAACAATATAAGTCCCATTAGCCTACAGGAGAAGCAATGAGTGCTCTCATTTAATTTGTGGAAAGTTGGATAGCAGAAACTCTGCAAATGAAATTAAGTGCTATGGCTCATTGAATGAGTTTAGAGCTCTCCAAGGGGAGATCTGAGTTCCAGTAGATAGCAAATAACAGGCAGTGTCTTTAATTTAGCTGTAATTCTGAAATGGTTAGTTGGCAAATGATACTGAGAAGAAGGACGTAAATAACCTTGCAGGAAGCTGAGAAAGATCCTTGTCAACGAAGCATTCAAGGCTTTATACTGAAACAAAAATAGCTAGATTTTTATTGTTACTGTCCATTGATCAAATAATTTCCAATTTTCCCACTCATTCCATATCCCCTCCAAAGAAGCTACATGTAAATTTTTGTGAAAGTCTTAATCAGATCTTTCCTCTCAACAGTTACAACGATCATTTTTTGCAACTACTTCAGTCATTATTTGATATTTTCTGCTCTGCCATTACTTTGGCACATGTGCTGACTTCTGTGAATCATGAATTCTGGGACACACTGAAATATCTGCTACTTTCAGTTCCTTAAAACCTACCCCACAGATGCGGGCAGGAGAAAGGAAGGTTGCATTGTAGAGGCTGTAAATGAAGCAAAGGGAAGGCAGCTCATAGCTCTGCAGGTGAAAACTGTGGAATGTACCTCATGTCTTTCAGAATAATTATTCTCCATCTAATACAATAATTATCAACAGCAAATGTTTAAAAATTGTGTTTTGTGAAAATTTTTTCCTAAAATTATGTAAAAGTTTGAAAAAATATTTTGTTCGTGTACAGTTTAAGACATGGCGAGTATCTCAGCTCTAAAGCAGCGAAGATTTTCTTATTTCTCTTCTTGCTTTTACAAATTTGTCAAGAACTCACCCTGTTTACATCCACTTGTCAGACCTGCTGTATTGGATGGAGCACTAAACATGGAAATAGAAGATCTGATGCTGAATCTTGACTCTGGTAATTGATAGTTGCACATTTTCTTAGAAAAATCCCTTAATCTCAATGATTCCCCGTTTTCACCTCGGGGCAATGGGATAAAAGGATGTATCCTGTGGAGTTGTTACGAGCACTAAATAAAATAACCGGTGTGAAAGAATTTGTAAATGGTTGCTGTGATAGATACGGATACTAATAATTTCTGATAGAAATCAAATGAAGATTAAGCAAATGTATAAATGGCAACTGACTCCATCTGAATTGGAGTCACTCATATGGGCTCAAATGCCCTAATTAATTATAATAAGGCAATAAATAAGGTTGTTGTGTTAGATTCAAATAGCTACAAGATCACTTGTGTAGACAGGCTGATGGTGGGACTACTTAAAGCTCTTCGAGTGGCTTCCTTGTGTGCAGCATTGAAAGAAATGGCTACTGGTCCCTAAGTTCACTACTAAAACAAAATGAAGGTTAATGGTTTTCTGATGCATCTCTCTATATATAATTTTATAGTAAGCTTCTTAAAAAGATTTATAAATAACATGACAACAAAACTAAATGTTGTAAATCACTCAGCCTGCCTAGAAAATCCCTACCAGCATCATGATTTTAATTAAAATATGATTCACATGCAATAAACTGCACAGATCTAAAGTATGAAATTTGATGAAATTTACAAATACATATAACCATGTAACTCATGTCTTACAGAAACACAGAATATTTCCATTTCCATTATTTCAGAAAGTTTCCCTGTGTCTCCCTCCAGTCAATATACCCATATGCAACCACTGGGATTATTATTATAATGATAGCTTATTGAACTTCATAAAAATGGAATCATACAATGTATACACTTTTATGTCTGGCTTATTCTGTTTAAGAAAAGAGTTTTTTTGTATCTCTCAGATCAACTGTGACCTCTGCAGAGTTAACAAAATTATTACAATTTTTGACAGAGACCTGAACTGGGACAGAAATCGAGAGAGCCTGTGGGAGGAGCTATCACACTGTAGGTCAGAAGGCAGCCCTACAGGAAGGACTCTGCTCACAACAGAGCTCTGTGCTTGTGCCAGCCCTCCCCTTAACTTCCTCTTCTGCTCTGTATAGGGGGGCTTCATGATTCTCTCTCTCTCTTCTTCCACATGCCTCACCGTGGCTACACACACTGGACTGCAATCTCTCCTTCTTCTGAATAAATACTGTTTGCTAATGGAATGCCTAGTCAACTTTTGCTTTTTTAAAAAAATTATTTTATTGTTGTTCAAGTATAGTTGTCTGCATTTACCCCCCACCACTTCCCCCCACCCCAGCCATTCCCACCTCCCTCCCCTGATTCCAGCCCCCACTTGGTTTTGTCCATGTGTCCTTTATAGTTCCTCAAGACCCTTTCCCCCTTTCCCTCCATTATCCCCTCCCACCTCCCCTCTGGTTACTGTCAGATTGTTCTTAATTTCTATATCTCTGGTTATATTTTGCTCGCTTGTTTGTTTTGTTTTGATTAGGTTCGTGTTGGGGATCACTTTGTGTGGTATCGGAAACTGCAGCCCCATGAAAGCAGGCCTTGAGAGAGGCCTGCAAGTCTCAACCAACTGGGAATGCAGGTGGCAGGAACCACCTGATACTAACACTGAGGGTTCCCATGGGAAACCAGGCCTGATGTATATACATTGCATCCTTTGACCCTTGCTTTGCTTTGTACAGGCCTATGGGTATAAACCAGATGTTTAAATTCAAAGCATAAGGAGTGAACTCCTGATCTCATGAAATACACCTTAAAAACCATCTGGCACCAGCATGTCTATCAGACCCTGACCTGAGGCAGATCTCTGTGTTTTTTCAATTGTCATCTATAGATAATATCAGTTTTCTACAACTATAGCCTTTGGACATTGATTGATGAGCTATGCACATATGCTGTATATTCCTACACATACTGATCCCAATAAACACCATTTTGGATAAGGACTTGGGGCATTCTCCACTAGAGGGAATCGCCACTCCCTTTCCCACAAGAACAACAGATTGTGTCTGGGAAGACTTATTCTCATCTGCAGTGCCCAGGAGAGTTTTGGGGGATGGGGTCTCCCACAGGTCCCACTTAAAGGTGAGATTATATAGTATTTGTCTTTCAACTTTTGCTTTTATGGTAGAAGAAATGTTTTGGTGATTCATCAATATATTGGGTTGGCAAAAGAGTTTGTTTGTTTTTTCTACAAGATGATTCTAGTAATGCTTAGTTGCCTTCAACTTCATTCAAAACAATTTTGTTAGATTGTATTGCAACAGCTGTCATATAAGCATGCATTAAAAAAACCCAATTGGTGAATTTTTGTGTGGCCTTTTTAATATTAAAGATGGAAGAAAATAAGCAATCATTTTTGGCATAATATTCTTTATTATTTCAAAAATGATAAAAATGTAACTGAACAGAAAAAAAAGATTTGTGCAGTATATGGAGAAGGTGCTGTGACTGATCAAATGTGTCAAAAGTGGTTTGCAAAGTTTCATGCTGGAGATTTGCTGGACAATGCTCCATGGTCAGATCGACCAGTTGAAGTTGATAGTGATCAAATTGAGACATTAATTGAGAACAATCAATATTATATCATGCAGGAGATAGCTGACATACTCAAAATATCCAAAATAAATAAAGTTATTGCTGAAAATGAAAAATGTGTCTTTCACTTACAGATAAAACTGTAGACTTTTTGACCAACCCAATAGTTTTATTTATTTTTGTTCATTGCTTTGTAAAAGATATATCACTGACTAGATATATCACAATTTGTTTATTCATTTTTATGTCTATTGGATATTTGTATTGTTTACAGTTTGGGGACTGTAAAAATAAAACTGTCTTTTAATGGACATGTTTCATTTATCCCTAGAAGTGGTATTGCTGGATAACAGGATAAGTACATATTTTAAAAGTAATTGCCAAAATATTTTTCAAAATAGCTCTACTATGTTATGCCTCCTTCAGTAACCAATATTTCAGGTGTTTTGCATCCTCATCAACTTTTGATATGATTTCACTAATTTTAATTTTAACCATTTTAGTATATGTGATATGGTATCTCATTTAGTTTAATTTGATGTTTACTGATGACTAATGATTTTGAACACATTTTATGTAATTATTTAGCCACTGATACATCTTTTTTCCAAGTTAGTTTATTTGCCCATTTTTAAAAGTTGATTTATTTGCTTTTTATCTTATTGATTTGTGGAAAGTCTTATATATCATACATACATAACCTTTGTCAAATATATGTACTGAGAATATTTTTTCTCAGCCTGTACTACTTTTTTATTGATCTATTTTAATATTCAGAATATTTAATTTTTATAGAATCCTGATTTTCATATTTCACTTTATAGTTGGTGCTTTTTGTGTCCCTTCTGTAAAAGTTTTGCTTATCTCAGGTCATAAAGAAAGATATTCCCTGATGTATTTTTTAAGTAAGCATTATAGTTTTAGCAATTACCTTTAGGTCTGTGATCCACCTCAAGTTCATTTATCTTGGGGTAGGAGTGAAGATTTATTTTTCCCCTTGTTTATTCAGTTTATGAAGCATTATTTGTTGAAAAGATGATCCTTCTCTATTTAATTATCTTAGCATTTTTGTTGAAAGTCCTCTATGTCTGGTCTGTTTCATGATCCTCTTTTCCCTCTATTTGTTTCCACCTATGTCCATGCCACATAATTTTAAATAGTAGCTTTATATTAAGTTTGAAATTGGGTAGTGTGACTTCTCCAAATTTTTTCTTTCAGGATTGCTTTGACTATTATGAATTCTTTGCATATCAATATAATTTTAAAATAAACTTGCCAAATCCTACCAGAAATCATTCTGTTGGGATTTTAATCAGGGTCACATTGAAACAGACTAATTTTCAGGGAATTGACATCTTCATACTAATTCTTATGAATACAATATATATAGATAATGTCATTTATTTTGTCTCCAGTTTTTTTCAGCAGTATTTTACTGTTATTAATTTAGAGATCTTGCATCTTTTCTATTAACTTTATTTCCAACTATTTGTTGATACTATTATAAACCAAAATATTTTCCATAATTTCATTCTCCAAATATCTGATTCTAGTGTATGGAGTCACCATATATTTTTTATATATTTTACTGGTTTTCTATTGCTGTGTAACAAGTTACTACAAACTTAGTGGTTTAAAACAACACCCATTTATTACCTCTTGGTTCTGTCTATAAGAAGCCCAGGCATGGCATTGCTGATTCCTCTTCTCAGGGTTTGCTAAGGTTGAAATCCAAGGGCCAGCTATACTGAGTTCTTGTCTGGAGCCTGGAGAAAAGAATCTGCTTCCAGAATCTTTTAGGTGGCTGGTATGATTCAGTTCCTTACATCTGTAAGAATGAGGGTCCATTACCTCGCTGGCAGTCAGCTGGAAAAGGCTCCAAGTTCTTAGAGAATGTCCACCGTCCTGGTCTGTGGCCCTGTCTGTTTCAAAATGGACCATCTCCCTCATGTCCAGTCACTCTCAGGCTTTAGATCTCTCACTGGCAAGAACCCTGTTCCATTTAAGGCCTCACCAGACCCACTAAGGATAATCTCTCTATTTTAAGGACAATTATTTGGAATCTTATTTATATCTGCAAACTTTCTACATAACACACTGAGATTATGATTTTATTTAATGACTGGGAGTAAGTATCTATATTCCAAAGGACGGGAATCTTGGGATCATCTACGAATTCTGTCTACTACATAAATTGACCTTGTATTCAGCTATGTCACTATATCCATTTTTTCTATTTTTGCCTTGTAGATTTCTTAGAATTTTAATGTAAGCAAATGGTGATACTTTTACTTCCTACCAATCTTTATGTATTTTATTTATTTCTTTTGTTTTATTGAACTAGTCAGGACTTTAGTTCATTGCTGATAAAAATGGTGAAAACAGTTATCTTTAACCTTATCTATTCTTAATGTATTGTTTTTTAAATCATGAGTGTATGTGATGTATGGTCAAATTCTTTTTGAATAACAGTTTATAGAATGTGTATTCACTTTATTTAATAACTATATAGTAGTCAGATTTTCTATTTCTCATTTTGTTAGTTCTGACTATAATCAGATAAATATTCTGTAACATTCCATATTTTTTGAAATGTATTGAGACATTTCATAGCCTACTGTATGTTCTATATTGGGACTAGTTTATACACCTTTGAAAAGAGTCTTTTCTTTTCTATAAGACATCTATTTTTGGTCAGAGTATTCTATAAATATCAAATAAGTTAAATAGGCCAAAATAGCTGATAATGTCATTAAAATCTTCTAAACATTTATTGATGTTTTTTCTAGTCATTCAATCAGCTATTAACATTAGTGGTAGAGGGGTATATAGGACCAATTATCAATATGAAGTTTTATATTTCTACCTTTAAATCTGTCATTTTTGATTTACATGCTTTGATATTTTTATTTAGATATGTAAACATTTTTTATTGTAATGCCACTTTGAAATAATTGAATCTTTTATGATCACCAAATAATCATTATTATTGGGTATGTAACTTGTATCTTAAATTCCACTTTATTTGATATTCTCATAGCCACAGTGTCTCTTATGCTTTTTGCATGACATATCTCTTTCCATACAATTATGTCAATCTCTCCAAATCTTGAAATTAAAAATATTTCACATTTTTAATCATTTTTATTGATTTTTAGAGAGAGGAAAGGAGAGAGTAAGAAATATAAATTTGTTGTTCCACTTATTTATGCATTCACTGTTTGCTTCTTGTATGTGCCCTGACTGAGGATCAAACCTGCAATCTTGGAGAATCAGGACAATGCTCTAACCAACTGACCTACCCAGCCAAAATTTTTGTTTGCATTTTATGTAGACAGTATATGAGGTTTGTTGGGAGAAAGTCCAGCCATTGTTAATATAAAGAGTTTTGTGTGACATTGATGTAGCCTGGCAGCCAAGGAGAATGGACTGGAATGCACATGTGTAAACAATGACAACTTCACTATAGTAGTCAGTGGGGGCAGTAGACTCCATTGAGTGAGCATGTGTACTGTGTGGCCATTGCACTCAAAATGACCGAATGAATAGAGCAACAAATCTGCATCAAATTTTGCGCTAAGCTTGAACATTCCTCCACAGAAATTCTTTGTGTGACTCAGAAGGCTGCAGGACCTAAGGACAATTGGTGATTGGCAGTTTCATCACGACAACATGCACACTCATGCATCACATCTCATGCAGAGATTTTTGGTGAAACATCAAATCACCCAGGTGATTCAGGCCCCCTACAGCCCAGATTTGGTGCCCTGCAACTTCTGGCTTTTCCCATAACAAAATCACCTTTGAAAAGGAAGAGATTTCAGACTGTTAGTGACATTTAGGTGTCATTGTCCTATGTTCAATGTTTTTTGTATCTTGTATCTTCTTTAATAAATGTCTCTATTTTTCATATGGCATGGCTGGATACCTTCCGGACAGACCTCATATACTTATATCTTACTTTTTATATATTGCTCTCCAAATATTTTTATAATCCTCCCAACCTCTCCATTTGTGTACTATTCAATTTATATAATTTATATGTACATGTTATCAACCTCATAATCTAATGTTATAATGTTTTTCATTAGGCAACAATATCTTGTTTTAGCATTCATATTTTAAAATCACTGCTTATGCTTTGCTTATAACTTTAATTATTATATACAATTTTAAAATAAATTTGCCATTTCTTTTTTTAATTGTATAATGATTTATTATTTCTTTTTAAAATATTTTCCTTTTTCTTAGGTACCAGGATATTCTTAACTTCTGGTTGCTTTTTAATCAAAGAAAAAAATCTGGAAAAAATCTGCTGATATTTAAGTAGAGGGAAATTTTAATAAATTAATTAAGGACCAATATGTCTGGCAAAGGAAGTCAACAAAATTTGAAAGTGTCCAGGTAGCCATAAATAAATAAATAGAAATATCTTAGAATCCATGGAAAATATGTCATAATTAATGAATGTAAGTATATTTAAAAAAATAAAGACAAAATATTGGAATGTTTGGTCCTCTAACTAGTAGTTATAACCCATACATAATTTCACTTACCCCAAAACATTATGTTGAAAGATTGAATCATTTTATTCACCCAGAAAAAAATGTTTTTTCAATTCTACACCACTTTCAATTTTATTTTAAGTAAATACTATTTGTTCTAGTTGACTACACCAAACCAGTATTTACTTATTATTAGGAAGACTTGTAATAAGTTTTTTAATCTAAAGCATAGTCTTGGGTACACTTTCAATCATAATGGCTGACCCCAAGGATAGAGTTTTCCCATTTTTCCTATAAATTGGGAATCCTAGAGGCATGTAATTATTAAAACAATAACCACAACAATAAAATTCTTGGGACTCTCTCTTATCTACGGAGAGAGAGCTGTTGAAAAGGGTATAAAGGTAAACCTTTAGTTGTATTCCTTAAGTGAAGAGAGGACCTTACTGTTCCTCTCAGAGGTTCTCAGAATGGCTTTGGAATGTATCACCTGTTCACATTAGGATGCCACTGGCTCCATATAGTTGATTAATGTCTCAGGGAGTATATATATCAGGATTAACCAGGTCTTCATGGTCAACAGTTCAACTAGTTCTCCTCATTGCTATTTAATAATTCATTTACGATTGTCAAAGCTGTATAAAATTCCATTTTTGAATTCTCTTCTACACCAAGGCAAGCAGAGGCCATGTAAATGCACACACGTGCACACACACACAAATGTTGCACATCTGTTCCAGTCATTCTGAATGGTATAAATTACCGCCATCTAACAAATAAATATTTATCTTTATAAAATTTAGATAAGTTACAATAACTTTCAATAGATTAAAATCTAAATGTCTCTCTGATTCCAAGAGCTGGTAACAGATACACTTTTGACACATAAGTAGACACTCAATAATTAGTATTGGCCAGTAATTTACATACTTTTTTCTAATCATTAAATTCTCCCTTTAAAATAAGTATTATTATCTCTGCTTCATAAACAAAGAAATTGAAGTCTAGAGTATTTAAGTACCTTAGCCAAAACCACAAAGTTAATAAGTGCCAAATTTAAGTATTATCTTAAAGATGACTCAATGAGGTTTTAAAGGCACATTTTGTAGGGCAAATTTTTCCTAACCACATCACCCTCATAGAGCAGGTTGGGACCCCTTATTATTTACCCCCTCACAACTCCGTACTTCTTCCATAGCTCTTCACAATAGTAATTAATTCTTTGCCACTGTCTCCCTTTCTCCCTTGCTAGACTATGAGTTTCATGGGAGCAAAATTGTGTACATCTTGCTGCTACTGTATTTCAGCTTTTAGAATGGTGCTTGGTGTACAGTGAGCCCTCAATATATTTGTTAAGTAAGTGATTGAATGATTATGCAGCAAGTCTCTAATAAGTGGGCAGATGTCCTAAGATGTATCACAATTTTCATAGTTTAGATAATGCTAGGTTACAATTGCTCAAACTGGGCCTTGCATAAAAGAATATGTGTGATCACAATAAATCCTCATTTTATGATTATGCTGTTTAGTTGTCACTAACATTTCATCTGAAGTTCTTGGGAAATGACAGTTGTCATCTACAGCTTAGCATTTGTAGAACTGAGATGAATGTCTTTAATCAGCACATTACCATTGGAAATAGTTTCGTTATGTAATTCAAGCAGGAGTACCAAAATACTATGTGCCATTGTGATAACAATAATTACATTACCTGAATATACGTTTATACCCTTGGTGTGTCTGAAAATCAGCTCAACATATCTCATTTAATCCTTCCAGAAAATGCCATACGTTTATGATAGATTCTATTATTTCCTTCATTTTGCAGATAAAGACACTAAAACCTTCAGAGGATATTAACAGGATGGTGACTGGCAGGCTGTTTTTTACATCCAGGCAGCCTTCCTCTAGGGAGGGCTCCTTCCTAACACTGCTCTGCTTTTAACCAGCATAAAACCCCATAGTGTGTTAGGTCCTGAAAATCATTTCTCAATGGTTATGTTGAAATAAATTGATTGTTTCAAAAGAAACATAATAATAAGAATACAATAAAGTAAAAAGATTAAAATTTTCCCTTAGCCTACAGATAGAGACTGGGCTTACGCTGTCTTTTTTTTTTTTTTTTTTAATAAGCCAATGTGATCTATTGTGATGAATAACTATGGCATTTTATGTTGTTTTACCTCTAAAAGATCAGAGAGTATTATTGGCATCTTAGTGACATACAATGAGGAATTACACAGGGGAATGGGACCATAGAAAAAGCTCCTTATTTTTTAAAATTTCCTTTTGAATTTTCCCTTGAGTGGTGCATTGCTTTCCTCCACAGAACTCCAAACTTAGTGGCAAAGTGGCAGGTTAAAGATCTGAGCAGGGCGGCAGACTTCAGGAATATCTTTCTCTCACCTCACAGAGAAAGCATAGGGGAGCAGTGAACAGTGAGGACATTCAAATGGTAGTGAGAGAAAATTATTACACCCAACTCCCTAGTGCTAGAAAACATGATTTTCCCTTCTGTGCTATGCAAACCCCTAATTTATAAAACCAGAATTGGGAAAACTTTGACAAATGATATTTTTTTGCAACATAAATACCTCAGGAGTGGTGTATGGTCTGGGAGGGTAGAAACTATCAGGGAGAAGAGGAAGAAAAGTGAAGGAAGCTGTAATGTTTTTTTATTTTTTTATATCTTCATTGAGGTATAATTGACATACAGTGAGCTTCACATATTTAAAGTAGACAATCTGATCAATTTTGGTACATGTAGATGCCCATGACACAACACAACAATCAAGACCATGAACATATCATCCTCACCGAAAGATTCCTGATCTTCTTCATAACCCTCTCCTCTTCCATCTGATATCTTTTACTTCTTCACATTATCATTCTGAGGTTCATCTGATAATTCTTTTCTTTTTATTGCTGAATAGTATCCCACTGTATATATTTTCCACAATTTGTTTATCCACTCATCTGTGAATGCACATATGGGTTGTTGTTATAATGGTTTGACCTATTACAAATGAAACTGCTATGAACATTCATGTATAAGTCTACTTGGACATACACTTTCATTTTTCTTAAATGTCTAGAAGTGGAAAGACTGAGTAATCAAAAGGTACATTTAACATTTGTAGATTAACATTTTTGAGGATTTTCAGGTTTATAGGAAAAATTTAGTGAAACGTAGAGTCCCCATATAATTCCTCAGCTTCTCCTATTTTCCTTATTTTTAACATCTTGTATTAGTACAGCACATTTGTTGCCCTTGGAGTCAATCTTAATGCACTATTGTTAATTAATGTCCATGGATTACATTAGGGTTCACTCCTTGTATTGTACATTCTATGGGTTTGACAGATGCACAATAACATATCCACTATTACAATAATAGTTCCGCTGCCCTAAAAAGTTCCCTGTGCTCTACATATTCATCTCTTTTGAGTGTATTTTTAAAAGAAAAATTCATAGAGAAATATTCCAGATAAAGAAGATATGATATTCTCTCTCTGGAGGAGAAATAAACGTGCATAGGAAGATAGCAGAGGTCAGAGAGACTGAGTCAAAATATTTCCATTTGCCCTCCCTCACTGAGAGTTAGAGTGTAAATTGAAAAAACAAGTAATTTCCCCTTTTTCCTTTTCATAAGAGAATGGGAAATTAAGGGTTAAATTACTAAACATCATGCACACTATACTGAGTTGGCCAGACTTTAAGCAAACAAATTGGTACTCCTCCTAGATATACTATATTATCAGGCAAACTGAGATACAGAGGTGATATTTAAATGAACAATTAACATTTTAAAAGCCTAGTTCCACCAGGGTGTACTACAGGAGAATAATAATGTTTTATAAGGAAATAAATTAGCTAAGATGATCTTTAACAGATTGTCCTACAGCCTGCTACTTACTCTGTAATTCTAGCCTAGGTCATTTTCAAAGCCTGGGATATGGGACCAAATAGAATCAGATACGAGTGTACGAGTTATGGCTGGGACAACTTCTGTTTACCATATATCTTCTCCCTTGGCTTGTCACACTGCTCTCATACAATCCCAGAGGGGAATTGCTTTGAGTTACCTTGCAAATATTTAGAGTTCATGCATTTACCACAGTATCAGTGTTTGTTCCAATGTTTCTTAGCTGAGGACACTGATAGGAGAATGGAGAGGAGGGAAGAAGGCATGAAACCACATAATTTTATTTTTTTGCTATTATTTACTAACTTTATTTAAGAGCATGCTGAACACTTCTACTGCCATATATTGTGATTATCCTAATTGGTTTAATTCTTTTTATTTCTTTTATTGTTGTTCAAGTACAGTTGTCTCCATTTGAAACAACATAATTTTAGAAGACTGGGAATGTCTAAGATGATCAGATCAGTGGAAATAACTTGACATCAACCAGAGAGCAGCATGGTGACATTAGGTATGCAGGAATAAGGTAAGCAGGGTTTCGATCAGTGGAGGAAAAAGCCTGAGGGGAAATGAGACAGCAGTAAAAAGTACCCTGCATCTGTCAGAGGACTGCAGAGGTTCTGTCCCAGGCACACATCAGGTTCTGTTTCAATTTGCCAAGAAAAAAGACAGAAGAAGGTAGGGAACATCTGTCAACAATCTTCCAATGCATCTGATCATTGTTATTCATCTTTTCTTCACCCACAATTTCTCCTGCCAAATAAGTCACATATTTCCAGAAAAGTAAGAAAGAGTATGAAGACCTGACAGAGGAGGATGTAATTAAAAGGCATTTGTTGCAAAGACTGACTATGCCTTGGCCATAGATCTTTCCCCTCAGGTTTTTCAAGCTGACTGACAATTGTCAAGATCTTCATCTGTGGCAGAAGATTTTTCTCTTTTTTTCTTCCTGAAACTGTAAATATTAAGGAATTGTTACCCCTCTCCCTCTCCTCCCTACCACTTCTCAACCAGTGACTCTATGAAAAGCTGGACTGAACTAAGATGGCATCAGTCCAGTCAACTAAGAAGCCATGTGCCGTGCTTAGAGAATATGCAGTAGACCCCATTCACGAAGGAAGCTACCTAAGTCACGCCTGGCAGGGTGGAGTGTTCGATATATCTGCACATGTGACCTGAACAGACACTTCTCTAGGAGTGAAGCACCCCAGGATAAGCCTACCAGGAATTCATCCAGGGTGTCAGGACACTTATTGAATCAGAAGGGTGGAGTACGTGACCCTCAAGGGTATACGAGGGCACCTCAGACCACTGCTGAGACATCTGAGCTCCACACACCAAAGTGCTGTTCCA
>PVIA01008827.1:0-67469 GCA_004024845.1 Tonatia bakeri | reverse complement strand
CAGGAATGGGTGAGCCTTCCAGAACTCAGGCAGTGCTCACTTTATCAGGGGACCCACAAAACAACTGAATCACCCAGCGCAGAGAAGAAAGCCACCAGGGACCTGGCTGCCCGGAGTCCAGAGAGGGGCCTGCTGTGCAGGTTTCCTTCCAGGGTCCAGAGATCCCAGGAACACAGCGTATATTCCAACAGGTGGGGGCCACCCAGCACCACCCGTGTCCTGCCCAGGGGGGATGTGACCCCAGGCGCGGGCCTGGGAGGGGATGACGCCTGATGGTGTTCGGTCTACAGCGAGTACCATTACACCTGACCGGGTACCAGGGCACTGTCCCAGTCCTGGGATGCGGGCCTCTGTGGCTGCAGGTGTTCACCGGGCTGGAGAGGGGCCTGGTGGTGCACATGGTGTTCGTTTAGTCTCACGGGTCCGTTGGAGATGAGGTGTTATTGGCCCGTTTAACGGGGGGGGGGGTGCCAGAGACTCAGTTCGGGCAGGACGGTCGTGAGAGACCTGGCCTACAGTAGCGCCAGGACCTGCGACAGCCCCCTTTGCAGGGCATGTGGGTATTGGTGCTTTGAGCTCTGGGGTCTTCCTGAGTGTGTGAAGGCCATACCCACCCAACTGTGCTCACCTGGCGTTTCCAGGGGGCAGGGACCAGCAGGCATGGGGTGGTGCGTGAGGACAGACAGAACAGTGTGGGGTGCAGCGAGGTGGGCAAGAGCAGGCACCGGGGATTGGACAGGGGGATGCAGAACAGGGTGGGGGAGCAGCTCCCAGGCAGGGGCGAGGGCAGGGCACGGGGGAAACAGTGGGCGCAGTGCTGAGGCTGGAGGCCACCCGCATCCGCCTGGCCGGAACCTTCTCCCCTGGTCCAGCAGAGGGCAGCCCCTCCGCAGCCCCTGACAGCGGCGTGCTTGCTCTTCTAACATCTTTGCATTTATTGATTTTAGACAGAAGAGGAGGAGGAGGAAGAGAGGGGGATGCTGTCTGGTTCCTCTCGGTGATGCACCCTTGGGTGCCCCTTGCCTGTGCCCTGACCCCGGATGGAACCCACTCCGTGGGGTATCGTGGGCAACGCCACAACCCTCGGAGCAGCCCGGTCAGGCCGTGTCTCAGCGGCTCTGCAGCTGCCAGGGAGGGAGATCCCAGACCAGAGCCTGCCAGGCACGTGGTCTCAGAGGCTGACAAGCACTGTGAGACGCCAACGGTGCAGGGACCTGTGGGCCACGCGGGAGCTCCGGGGCGGCCCCCGGCCCCCACAGCCAAGACGCTGGTCCGTGGGGCCCTTCCCAGCAGGGTCTGGGCCGTGTGGGCCTCTGGCCGCCCCCCTTTGCTCCCTGTAATCCCAGGAAAACCACCTTTGCCCCATCGGTCCTGGGGCCCTGCACCTCTTGGCGGGGGGGGGGGGGGCTGAAGGCCAGTCTGTGTGGCTCCGGGGAGCAGCCGGGGCAGGACAGCGGTCCCCACACAGTGCATGGGCACCTCACGACCATGGTGCTCTGCAGGGGCCCTGTGGGTGACGGCCACTCCCGCTGGCCCGGCTGAGGTGAGTCCAGGCGACCTGTCCTGCTGTTGCCCGAGGACAGGGTCCACGCCCAGTAGGCGGGGTGGGGGGGGATGGAGGCTCCCAGATATACTGCAGGGGTCAGGACCCTGCCAGCCGGCCCTGGAGAACTCTCAGAGCTTGTGGTTCAAGCTTTTCCCAGAAGAGGCGGTACCCCTGGGGCTGGGACACAGGCTGAAGGAGGACAATGCTGCAGAAGTGGGGGGTGACCCACAGGTGTCTCACTGGGCCAGTCTGTCCCTCCGTCCCCACACTCCTGGGACCCAGAGCTGAGGGGAGAGTACCAGCCACCTGGCCTGTCCGCTGTGGACCGAGCAGAGCCTGAGGCTGAAAACCCTTAAATTATTTATTTGAAAATACAAATGTGATCGCGTAAAACGTTTTAAAATCGCGCTCCACAGCAAATACACGTTAACTGTACACAGTTTGTACATCGAGGAGGGAAGGATCGCAGAAGCACCGCAGGGGGCAGCCCAGTGCCCACGATGCGGGGCGGATGTGGGGCTCAGGCCCCGGAGGCGCTCGCGCCGACCAGACGCAGGCAGCGATGTGGCCGACTGCGCATGGCCAGAACCCACCAGTGGGTAGGTCCTCCCGGGACAGAACCGGGTTCCCTGGGGCGTCACCCGTCGGCCGTCGTCCGTCTCCAAACAGCTCCAGGGGAAGCCAGACCCGTGGGGCTGAGGGCGGCCCCACCGTCTCCGGGGCAGGCATCCACTCCGCCCTCCCAGGCCAGGGGGCAGCCCCCTTCCAGGCCCAGCTGCCACCAGCCTCAGCGCCGAGTAAATAAATAGACTTATCACTCCAAACGAGTGCACCTCGTGTTCCGTAAAGAGCTCACCCTCTGAAACCGTCACACACGGTGCTGCTTTTGCTTCCACGCAGGAGCTGCTGCGTGCCGGCCACGCTCACGACCCTCCGAGCTGGTCACGAGGGCTGCATGTCGTCGTCACTGCCCTCCTCCTCTTCCTCCTCGTCCTCGTACAGATCAGTGGCGCCCAGGGCGGACGGGGTCTCGAAGAAGGGCCTCTGAGCCAGCGGCGTCCGCAGGGCACTCAGCTTCTGCTCCACGGGGCTCAGCTCTGCCTCATACCTGCGGGAGGGGCCGCGGTGAGAGTACGAGGGGGCCGCTAGGGACGCGCGGGGCTCCGTGAGGACGCGTGGGGAGATGGGAGGCTGCCCAGAGCAGGGGTGTGATCCAGAAAAAAGGCCGCGGCTGCGTGCGGGTTGTAAGTGCGGGTTGTAAGTGCGCCGGAAGTGGGAGTGTCTGCCCGCGCACGTAGGAGTGAGCGTGCGCGCGCAGCGCCCCGTCCCTGCCGTCGGTCGGCGCAGGATCTGTGACGGGAGGCGGCGAGCACAGCCCAGGACGCCCACACCGGGATCGACGACCGCTCTTTGTCATGTCGAGAGGGGACGTGCGAGGGGAGGCGCTGACAGCCCTCCAACCCGGGCAAAACGCCCACAGTCCTCTCACCCACTGCAGGGCTTGTGTCAAGAAAACCGGCGGTCCCCAGCCTTCCCGGCACCAGGGCGCGGTTTCATGGAAGACGCTTTTCCACAGACCCCGGTGCAGCTGGGCGACAGGAGGCGACGCCCAGGACAGGAGCAGGGCAGCTGGGGACCCCCTCCTCCCCCCGCAGAAAAGGGAACCTCAAACCCTACTGACGACAGAGCCACGCACTCGGGAGGCAGGGCAGAGACGGAAGCGCACAGACGTGCGGATGCCGACCGGATGTCCCGCCCAGGGACGGTGTGGAACTGCGGCCTGGCGGGCAGGGACCCGGGTGGGGCAGGCACCTCGACCGGTGGTCCAGAGCCCCTCCCAGGGTGGAGACTCTCGTGCGTCCCACAGACACCATGGGAAGCAGCGCCACCCGAAGGCCGCAGAGGTGATAGCAAGCAGTGCGATCCTTGAACCCGGGATCCTCCGCAGCAGTGAGTGGACCGCGCACGCCGCCGGTATCCTCACCCTGTCCACCCCCACTGCACTCACCCATCCTCCCAGGGGTCCCCCGCAGCCTCCTCGGCCACCAGGATGTCGTACTCCTCGGCCGCGTATCTCTCCCAATCCGACAGCTCGGGGCCTTCCGCCTCTGCCTCCTGCAGGAACACGCTTGTCACACGGGTGGGCGGGCAGGCGGGCAGACGTCAGCAGGGCCCAGGGGCCGCACCACTCACCCTCAGCAGGGACACCTGCTCTCTCTGCTCGTGGTCCAGGTACTTCTCGATGTTGAAGAAGGTGTCGAAAAAGACGTAGGCGAGCTTGCACCTCTTGAGGTCGCGCAGCGTGATCCTGCCTGCGGGGCGAGGGGACGCTCAGGCCTGGGGCGCCCTCCCGGATGCGGGCACCAGACTCTCGATGAAGCCCACCCAGGACCACGCACGCCGACCCAGTGAGGGACGTGAGCAATGCACGCGGGAGCTCCGCCGGTCCGTCCGAGCCGGGAAGTTGGTCAGAGGACAGGGGCAAGGGGGAGGATAGGAAAACAGAGGACAGAGCCCCGGGGTCCCCAGCAACCCAGAGGCAGCAGTGGGCTGAGAATACGAGCACTGTGGCCACCAGGGGGCGCTGTGCACACGCGATCTGAGGTGTCCCTTCTCATCCCAGGCGTCCTCGCTCACGCGGGCGCCCCCCCAGGAGCCCCCCCACCCCCACACGGGGCGCCGGCGGACGCACCTGGGCACTCGGGCTGCACCAGGTCCAGCATCTGGCAGAGGCAGTCCTCGAAGGGCAGGGCCTCGATGCCCATGCCCTCCAGCCGGCGGCTCTGCTCCTCATAGAAGTGCTGCAGCTCGAACATGGACAGCGCCCCGTCCCCGTCCAGGTCCATGCAGCGGAACCAGTACTCGATGCTGCGGACCGGCGGGGGTGGGGGCGGGGCCGAGCTCAGCCTGGCTGCCCGGAGACGCAGCAGCCCTCTTCTCGGAACTGGGTGAGGACCCCTCACCCACCCCTCTTGGGATACACACGCTGGGTCGAGCACCCCAGCACAGCCCCGGGGCCATTCTCAGGGAATAGGCAAGACGTGCGGGCCCACGCGTCCGTGGCAACACCAGCCCTACCTGGTCGGGGTCTTCTTGTCTTCCTCCGAGATGAGGAACCAGACAAAGTCGGCGTAGCTAATCTTTCCCTCCTTCTGCACTTTCCTGCCTCTGCGTTCAGGGGATGGAGAGACAAGGCCGTGTCCATGGAGCAGCGTCAGGAGGAAGACCCGGTCCGAGTGCCAGGCCGGCCGTGCCGACCTGTGCACAGTGCAGGGGCCTAGGAGAGGCTCCTGGGCCTTGCCCACACTGCCTCCTGGGTGCAGGGGCCCAGCCGCAGACTCCCTTGGACTCGAGGGGCCACACACGGGCCACTTCCACAGGTGCCCACGACATGGGTCCTCTTCACGGCCTCCTGTGACCATGGTGTGTACCCTCCCTCCCCAATGACCTTGTGGGTGGGAGGTGACTGAGCTGCATGACGTGACTGTGTGTCTCCTCGTGACCCTGTAAGTGAAGCCTGTGGGACACCACGTGTTCCCTCCTCTGACGTCCCGTCCCAGCTGCGCACACAGCTGGGCCCTGAGCGCCCCAGAGCTGAGTGCTCGCCAGGAGGATGCCCCGGTGCAGACACATACCGCGTCACGGCTCCGGAGAAGATCCTCTCGACCATGCGCGTGGAGATGGCTGTGGGGAAGACGGCCGTGAGTGTGAGGGCCCAGTGCAGCCTCGCAGGGCCGGCGGGACGGGCGGGTGGACCCAGGAGCCGGATGTCCCGCACACGCCCTGCACACTTGCGAGGCCACGCAGGGCCCACTCACAGGCACGGGTGTGCTGGGCGGCCCCTGGGCCCTGAGACAGAGCGGAGGGCAGACAGGCGGGTCTGCTGCCACGGCGCAGGACCCGTGTCACTGTCACTGGGACCGGAATAGAAGCTCATCTCGGACACGCACAATGTAGCTAATCAGCGTAAGCAAACAGATACTGCAATGGGGTGCGGTGCTGTAACGGGAACCCCAAACGGGCTGTGTCTCCAGGGGACACATTTGTCTCCCCATCCTGCAGGCTGGAGACCAAGACCCAGTGGTGGGCAGGGCTGGCTCCTCCTGAGGCCTCTCTCCTGGGCGTGTGGACGGCTGTCTTCCCACTGTGTCCTCACCTCCTCTTCTTATAAGGAACCCAGTCCTGTGGGAACAGGGCCACCCCAGTGCCCCATCCCCTCCCCAGACAGGCACCCCAAACAGTCACAGTCCAGAGTCCTGCGGGTGAGGACCCTGATGTACACATTTTCAGGGACACAGTTCACCCCACAGGCAGCACCATGCCCAGGAGACGAGGATGAAGGCAGCCTGTCCCCCCCCCGACCCCCACCTCAGTGGTGCTCACTCCAGGTGGGAACAACTGGGGCTGGAGGCTGGAACCTGTTTCCCAGGAAGTTACACCCCTGTCCTGATTCTCAAGACCCATGAACTGCACCGTATTTGTCAACAGGGTCTTTGCAGGTTGGACAAATGGAGCTGATGGGGTTGTCCTGGGTCAGGGTGGCCGTGTCCAGTGACAGAGTCCTTAGAAGGGACAGAGGAAGAGACCCAGACCCACGGGAGAAGCCACGTGGAGACAGAGACAGGAGGGACACGGCCACCAGCCTGGGAGCCCCCAAAGCTGGAAGGCCCCTCCCTGGAGCCTATGGAGGGAGCACGGTCCCTGAACCCCTGGACCCCAGGACCTCACAAGCCCGGTCTCCAGGCGGTGGGAGGGTGGGCGTGAGGATGTGGCCGTGTGTGTGCAGTGTGTCTCCTCCACACCCTCCGCGGGGAGCCCCTCCATTAACTCTCCACTGTGGACGTCTGGGCTCTGGGAGCCAGACTGGAAGGTTTCCTGCTCTTTGGTCCCCGCCATATCCGCTCCCGGGAAATAGGGCAGCTAGCACCACAGAACAGGTGAGGAGACGCGTCTGGGTGCACAGGTCGGGGCCCGGGGAGCCCTCTGCTGGGGCCTCTCCAGGACAGGGGGTGGGCCCTACTGCTGCTCCCACGGGAGCCCCTTAGGCGTGGCCAGCGGCTCACAGAGAGACCCGTGCGGACACCTGCACTTGGCACGTGAGGACTTGCCCAGCAGCCCTGGCCTGACCCTGACCGGCGGGAGGGTCCCCCCGAGGACACGTGTACCGACCAGGGCCCCGGCCGGCTCCCGGGCAGCAGTGCAGTGGCCGAGACCTTGCTGCCCGTGAGGCCCCCCACCAGGAGCCCCCGCCCGCGGCGGCACGCTCACCGTGGTCGTTGTGCCGGGCCAGGTCCTGTGGGTCGATGAGCAGGTCGTGGTCGGTGTCCAGCTCCCAGAACTTGCAGTAGATCACGTAGAAGTGCTCGTACGAGAAGAACTCCGTCAGCTGGTTGATGTCCGCCTCCTCCTCCAGCAGCGCCACGTTCTGCAAACGCCCGGAGACGCTGCTGCTGTTCTGGAGGCAGGGGCCTCCCAGGTGGGGACCTCAGAAACCCCCCCAGGAAGCCCCGGGGCCAGCATGGCCCCCCCCCCCCGCCGGCAGGTCACCCCTGCTCCTTGGTCCTCCCACACCCACGTGCCCTATGCCCTCGGTGTGCCGGGCACCCGACGGTCCCGCAGGCTCTGCCTCCTGCATAGGCAGCAGGAAGAACAGACAGTGGGAGAGAGGGAAGGTGGGTGGAGGTCAGGCCCTGCCCTGTCGCAGCCGCCCACCTGCAGGAAGGTGCTCCTGCGCAGCTCAGCACAGGTGATCTTCCCGGACCAGGACCTGTTCACGGCGTAGAAGATCCTCTGAATGACCTGCGGGGCGGGAGGGCTTCAGCAGAGAAGGGCCCAGGGCTGCAGGACCACCCGCCGCCAGCAGAGGGCGTCCACGGCCCGCGGAAGAGACAGGTGGGCGGGGCCTGTGCCTGAGACAGACACACCTGGGCTGCGGTGGTGCTGGGCTTGGTTAAAAGGCAGTCACCTCCAAATACATCCCCACTGAGTTACCACCCCAGGAACAGCGGGAACTGAAGGCTGGGCTAGAACACATCCCAGCACTCTCAGAGGCCAACCCTGCACGCCCCCAGCTCTGCCCATCCCAGGATGCGCCCCACATGCTGCTGGCCACAAACCCTTGTTTACACTCTGTCCAACATCCCGACCCCGTGACGGTGACAGGCGTGGCCTGAGTGTGAATCGCGGCCCTGGCCCACCGTGTGTTACAGAACGTGTGCTTCCAACCAGAGCAGTTGCTAGAGCAGCTCGCATCACGGGAGCGTGAGGGGCCCTGCCCAGCAGGGGGAAGGCAGGGGTCTGGGCCGCCCGTGCCCTCACTGTGCTGCTGACTCAGGAGGTGCCTGGCGCCCTGGCCCCTCTGGCACCGAGCCCCGCCCAGCCAAGACCGAGAGCTCGTCCAGGGGGAGGAGGTGGGGTCTGGGTGGGGCCTGGACCCCGGGCAGGCGCCAGTACTCACGGTGGTGATGTAGCGTGAGTGGAACTCCGACGCCTCCTTCAGGAAGGCCAGGCCGGGGTGGGTGTTCACCACGTCCTGCACAGGGGACAGGGTGCAGCTGGGCACGCGAGGCAGCTGCAGGGGCTGCACACACCAGGCCCTCCACTGAGCCCCATGCCGCTGCTCCGAGGGCTGCTGGGCGCACACGCTGCGTGTGCAGCC
Organism: Tonatia bakeri; assembly: GCA_004024845.1. Lineage (NCBI taxonomy): Eukaryota > Metazoa > Chordata > Mammalia > Chiroptera > Phyllostomidae > Tonatia > Tonatia bakeri. The sequence continues at coordinate 59,265 of PVIA01008827.1, read as the reverse complement.
ACAGACGTGTGGTTACATACGACCACGTGCCTCCGCCCCAAGAAGCCCCACGCCGGGTGCTCTTCCTTCCGTGTCAGGGCCACCAGGTCCCACAGGGCATGGCCTGTCGGGACACCCCTGTGCCGACCGCACTCACAGCTGAGGGGCGGCTTGCGCAGTCAGCTCTGGGGGGTGTGGGGAGCCCCGTGGGCGCAGCCAGATGACAGGCCTGTGTGGGTGTGCACGCTGCACCATTCCGTGAGGGGCTCAAGGGGTGGCCTAGAGGGTGACGGACGGAGGAGGGGCAGGACGCGTGCGCAGCGACCAAGGCGGTACCTGAAGGAATGGGACGAAGTCCTCCTGCACCAGGTAGTTGCAACCCGGGCTCATGAGCAGGTGGACGAACCGGGCAGCGTCGTCATGGCAATTCTGCAGGGTCCTGGGGGCGGGGAGAGTGTCCACGTGTCCTGCCCAAACCTTTGCATCTACACTGCCGGCCACAGTGAGGGGACGGGGCGCTGCCATTCGGGGCAGGAACGAGGGCCCCGAGGGACAAGCTCTGAAACAGGTGGCTTGACCGCCCCCCCAGCCCACGCCGCCCAGCCCAGGCCAGGCCCAGGACTCACTTTCTCCACATGGCGACGAACTTGTGGACGGAGACGGAGCCCGTGCGCTCCCCACCCGCGCAGCAGAAGAGGGGTCCCTTCCAGTATAGTGGGCAGCCGCAGGCCTGCATACAGGGCACCAGTGTGAGCGCTCGCCCCCTCCTCGAACGCACGCTCCTTCCGCACCCGGGACGCCAGTGCGCGTGCGTCCGGCTGCACCGGGCGTGGACACGGATCCTACTGAAACGATCCCACTGCAGGGCCACCACCCCAGCAGGGCAGCACCCCGAGAGCGACGAGCAGCAGGTCCCCCGCCCTGGACACTGGTAAGCCACCGGGCAGACAAGGAGTATACGCTGGAGAATATCGTGAGCGTGACAACTCGGCCACCCAGGATGAGCGCCCAGACACTCGTCCCTGCACTGGGAACAAAGGCTGACCCCAGCACGTGGCTTCCACTCAGGAAGGCATGAAAGAAAAAGCAAATACTCGAGGGGGAAATCAAAACCTAAAGCGTGCTGCTGGAAAAGGCTTGAAGCAACCAACTACAACCTGGCAAAACTCTGTGGGGAGAAACGAAACACTGGTGCCCGGGTGTGCAGCCGCCTCAGCCCGGGGCGGCTGACCGAGGGGACACGCAGGCCGAATAACTTGACGCCGACCCACCAGCCGTCGGATGACCGCGTCTCCGCCACAAGGACACAACATTAAGTGCGACGGCGTCCCAGCACTCAGTCTGGTCCTTATACCTCATCCCCCTCGGCACCCACAGCTGCTCATCCCTGCCTGTCCGCTGCCCACACCCAGGGCGTGTCGGGGAAGGAAACACGGGTCTCCTTCAGCAGTTGGTTTCCATCCGCTGTGGACCTTATGCACTCAAGCTGCTTTGAGCAGCAGCACCCAGAGACGGGACAGCCCTGTGAGGACGGAGGCTAAGCAGACGCAGAAAACCTCAGCGCGTCCTCACCCCACCTCGCCAGCAGGAGCCGCGGGCGAGGACTCCGGAGGGCCTGAGAGCAAGACCACACACACACAGTGACCAGGCCAGCACAGCACCCGCCCGTTCCCCCAGGCCAGGTAAGCACAGGTTGCTCCCAGGCGTGCAGTCATCTCCCAGCAGGAAGCCCGACCTGCGCGCTCCAGGCTGCGGACCCAGCTGGGCCGCTCTCTGCCTCGAAACAAGTCCCGGCTACGGAAACGCACTGCAGTTGGAGCCTGTCGCTGCCGACACCGGGATAAGTCGAACATCCACCACCAAAGGCCTCCGAGGAGCTGCAGAACATAAAAACCAGAACTACCACCGTCCACGCGACTCTTGTGCACAGGAGACATGGCAGGACGGTAGGACCCCACGACTCCAGAGCGGAACTGAGAAATCCGACAACCACGTGTGTGCGCATCCCGGGGCTGCGCTCGGGAGCAAGTCCGCACCGCGTGGTGGGACGCTGCAGAGAGAAGACAGTACCCCCGCGTCTGCGGGAAAGAGGACGTGGCACACAAAAGCCTGGAAATCAGCGTGACAGAAAAACCACTAACACTGAACACTGCTTCTGGGAAAGATCAGAAAAAGAAAAAAAAAACGTGTACAGAGGGATGGAGAAGAAAGAGACGGGACCTGCACGTCCACGTCAGAAGAGGCGGGACGAGGTCTCCAGAGACTGTGAAGTGGGTGGGGAACTTGGGGAAAGAAAAACATGAGCTGCTGCACCAGCAGCTCGGGCCAGAGACGCGGAGTCTCACGGCCGCGTCCCCACTGTAAACAAGCTGTCATCGGGAGAAAGCCAGCAGATAGGCCCAGCCGCCCAAACAGCGCCCCTGCCGAGCTCAGCACCAGCCCGCTGCAGCCCCAGTGAGGAAGCGGCTCCGAGGCAGCCAAGAATAAACACGGCCCTGCGGAGGCCCAGGCGCGCCGCCGCCCACGCAGTAGACGCTAACGCACAAGGGCAGACCACACGCCGCCTGCTTCGGGACCGGCCACAGAGGGGTCATTGGGACGTTCCCGTCCACCCCAGAGTGGGTGTCCAGCACGAGAGGGTGCTCAGCCCCCAAGATACACGGTCTCGCACCCAAGTCCGCAGCACTGGTGCACGCTGCGGGGCGCTGTCCTGATGGAAGTGCAACCGCAACCACGTGATTCCACAACGTGAGCCGCGGGTGACGCCCAGGGACCACACGTTTGCTGAAAGAGGATCAAGGCCTCTAAAGAGGAAGCCCCAGAGCAGCCCACAGCGGCACCCCACAGCGTGCTGACGACTCCCGCAGAGGGAGGCTCCCGGAGGTCAGAGCTGGCCCACTCAGTCCGGGAAGGGGCCTGCACCCGCACCCTGGAAGCCGCCCGACGCCAGCCCTGAGGCTGCTGTGCGGAGGCTGAGGTCACGCTGAGGCGTGCACACGAGAGGGTCACGGCTCCGGAAGCGGGAGGAAGAGCCGCCACTCCCATGGAGCTGAGGCGCCTGTGGCCGAAGCTCCCGTGGGCAGGACGGCAGCGGCAGACTGCAGAAATGGGCCTCAGCCAGCTCCCCAGCGTTGGGACTGTGATGAACTCTATGCGGGGACATGCTGTTCCACAGCCACAAACACACCCCATAGGCCACTGTGCCGCCGCGGAAGACCAGCCGGAAACGCTGTGTGGCCCTGGGGTGGGGCCTGAGGCCCCGCCCCCTACCCGCGCAGCGGGTTTGAGACCCTGGACGCACACGGATGGAGGGCGGGGACGGACGACAGGAGGAGCCAATGGGAGGGTCACTCTGCCAGCACTGAAGCGCCCGCAAACCACAGACCCCGCTCAGGGACCAGAGGAGCCAGGGCGGAGGGCGCGTGGCCATGCGTCTGCGCAGCACCTGCACCTGGCTGCACGCTGGGCAGTGCCCTGCCTCACACGGGCGTTACTCCTCGCTAGCCTGGGAGGTGACACAGGACAAAAGCGAACCCAAGGCCTTGTGTGTGTGACCCTCAGACTGCAGTGGGTGGGCCCAGGGACACCAGGTCTGACCACGGCCACCGCAGGATGCCCACCTTAGCCACTCTGCCCATGTCCTCCATGGTGGCCCTCTCGTGTGGGAACTGGGCGAAGGTCCTCTCGATCTTGGCGATGACGGCGTCCGTGTTCGCCGTGTCCTGCGGCCGACCGCGGGGGAAGTAGAAGGCGGGAATGCTTTGGCTGGAGGCTGGCGGCCGGGGCTCCTCCTTCCTCGTCTGCACCTGGGAGACAGGACAGGAGGTGGCTGTGTTAGACCTCGGGGTTCGAACGTGCTCCAAGCACCTGTGTGTGACGGCCCAGCTGGGATGGGTCCTGCAGCGCTGCTGGAGCCGCAAGCACAGTAGGTGACGGTCCCGCAGCGAGTGCCACTCCGGCCCGCTGCTCAGCAGTGTCCTGCCTCTCTGCCCGGGGCAGGGAGATGCCAACACAGGGACGGCTCTCGGCTGCCACCCTGGCTGCTGAGGCTGCCCCACACTGCACAGGGTCTGCCCCGTGTTGTCTCCCCTGGGGGGAGTCAGGGCTGCACAGTTGGGCCGTGCGTGCTCCTACAGGGGTGGGGAGCTTTGCCTGCAGCCCGACACCCAGCCGAGACAATTCCGGCAACTCTGTGCTGCGGCCCCGTGTCAGCCCTGGAAGGACAGGAGTGGGCTGTGCCCGGCTGTCCTGGGTGCACCAGGTCGTGAGGTGCTGTCCATCACTTGTCCCCTCTGTGGACAGCGGTGGATGTATCCTGCGCAGTGGCCAGAAAGCCATGGCTCTGGGACTCAGTCCTTCAGGACTGACACTATGCTCGCTCTCGCACGCACGCACACACCCACACCCACACACACACCCCTCGCCCACCCCAGGCTACCTGGGGCAGCCATGCGAGAGGACGACAGGCTGCCCCTGGGGCATGGAGTCTGGGTTCCCAGGCTGTGCCTTGGGGACAGGCCACCCAGCACCCACCCCTGGTTGCTGTGGGCACACACACACACACGCACACCCTGAGAGGCGGCGTGGGTGTGCAGTGCCCCTGGGGCTCGTGCTGGGTCTGCTCAGAAACGCAAAACCCGGAAGAAACGCCAGGTTCGCCGTCAGCAGACACTCTGCAACCCCCACATGCTGCGGGCCGTGTGTTGGGCAGTGACCCAGTGCCCCAGACACGCCTGAAGTGCACGGAGGAGGCAGGCCTGAAGGGCCGGTGCTGCTAGGGGCAGCCTGCACACGTCCAGCACAGGGATCCGTGGGGGACGCAGCCTCGCGCCCCTGAAACCAGCAGGGCGGCGGCAGTGTGTGCGTGGGGGGCTGGCAGGGGACACCAGCCATGTGCTGAGGAAACGTGCGTGGCCCCCACTGCCAGCACGAGCAGGGGGCCGGAAGGCGGGTGGCCTGCACGGTGGACGAGGAGGCAGGACAGAGGAGGCAGGGACAGACAGGGCAGTAAACAGTGGAGAACAGACCAGACCAGGGAAGACTGCTGGTGACTGAGAGTGGGCTGAAGCCTCTGCGCCCAGACAAAGGCCAGGCAGGAAGAGACCTCGTTTGTTTATGAGACGCGGGCGGACAGTGACAGGGACGTCTTCTGCGAAGACGGAGAAAGAGCAGGGACACAGCAGTGAGCGGGAAGCCGGAGTATGTGAATGCTCGAGCTGTCCGGGAGGCACTGCCGGCTCTGGGCTCTGGGACCTCGCTCGGTAGAAACGGGCCAGGCCGCCACACTACGCACTGTAAGTACGTTTTCAGCGTACGGCGTTTCCAAGTCTCGAGGGGTTTACGGGCGTGGGACCCCATGGCGAGCTGAGGAGCATGCGGCTGTGTCCGCAGGCAGGCAGAGGACGTGGGCCCTGGGAGGAACAGCGCCACTGCATCCTGGGATGGGAACTGTAACACCCCAAGCGCCTGGGGCCAGCACCGAGGGCAGGTGCTGGCGGGAAGTGCCGAAAGGCAGCACAGAGGCAGGCGGGGCCCAGGGCGCCCCCCACCCCCCAACAGAGCTGCCGGGACAAGGAGAAGCAGCAAGGGCCGGCGCGGACACGGGGATTTGCAGGCTTAACCTCCGGGACAGAAATAGAGCCGCCGGCACAGCTGCGGAACACTCTCTTCCCACCCTGCTGGGAGCTGGCCAGCTGCCGCGGTGGACTGTGCACTGGGGACAGCGCCTCCTGACCCTGGTGTGCCCGGGCTGGATGCCAGCAAGGAGGACAGACGCAGCCGGGATGGGCGCAAGGACGTGAGTGTGTGCGAGGGTCAGGAGGACCGTGGGTGGGCCTCCGGCCGCCCAGAGAGGACACACGGCAGGACGCCACTGCACAGCGTGCTCCTCGCCCTCCCCACCCGGGCCAGGCTGCCTGCCCTGCCCTGTCCCCAGGCGGGCTGTGATAGTGACCGCGCCCTCCCCACACGCAGCTATTTCGGACCTATCCCAATTCCAGGAATCGCAGGGATGCCTGCGGCCTCCCAGAGCACACCGTGCCACTGCACGCGTGCCCGGGCCCCTGCACACACACCCCGCAGACGGAAACCTGCGTGTGCACGGGCGGTGTGCCCCCAGTGCCAGGAGTCGGCACGAGACAGCGGCCAGGCCAGGAAGTGCCTTGAAGTGCCACGGGGTCCCAGGGCACACGTCCACACGGCACAAGAACTGGCTGCCAGGCCGGGCCCAGACCCTGTGGCGCAGCCCAGCAGCACAAGGGTTCCGCAGGAGTCGGGCGCCCACGGCACAGCTGCCTCTCCCGGTGGGAGACCAGGAGACCACAGCTTCCGCCTGGGCGCCCAGGGCCCTCCACACCCCTGGCAGACCACCCAAGGCGACCACAGCAAGCGACCAGGTGCACGTCTAACACAGAGGGACAAGACAAAGATAAGGAAGCAGGCCCCTCACAAGGGTTTCTTCAGAGGTCACCTGTCTGCGCTCTGGCTGGGCGGCTGGGCAGGTGGGACCAGTTTTACACACAGGAAGCCTCCCTGGTCAGGGCGCTCGGTCGGGGTGTGTGGGGGTGGTGGGGGCAGAAGGCAGCAGCAGGCCGGGGGCTCTCCCACATCCCAGTGTCTGTCTGCCTCCCCGTCTCCTCCTCTCCCTAGAAAGGCAATAAACGCATCCTCAGGTGAGACGGGCAGCAGCGTGCCTGTGCATAGAGAAGGCAAGGCGGGGGACAGCGAGCAGGATGTGCCAGCCACGTGTCGTGCACAGGGAGCAGTGTGTGGGGGTCTGTGCTCTGGCCTCGTGCTCGGAGACCCCGGGGGTCCCAGAGCTGGGCCCAGGACGCCCTGCCCAGCACTGTGACAGCACAGGGCCAGGCAGGTGGAAGTGGCCCAGGAAGCCTGCCTGGTGGGCAGCAAAGTGTCCCTGCCATGTTTGACCACACCCCCACCATCACCCTGCGGGCCCCTCACGGTCCTCGGGCCCAGCACTCCCACTCCCCAACCACACGCGCGTGCCCACCCACTGAGGCTGTGCCGCGGGCCACGCTGAGCCACACGGGGCGGAAACACCCAGGCAAGGTCTCCTGCCTGCCCCGTTCCCCGAGGGAAAGACCCTTTGGTTCTTCCCCGCCCACAGGGATCCCGTCCCAAAGGCACTCACATGACACACACTGTCCTCCCTGAAACCGCCGTGGACACACGTGCCATGCGGCGGGAAACAACACCCCACTTGGGGAACCCAGGGGCTCCGCTCCCCGAGCACTGACGTGCCTGCGGGAGCAGCCGCCCTGACGCAGTCCAGACTCGGCAGGAGCAGGCCCGCCCGCCCGCCCTGCGGCCGCCCCTCGGGACACCGACGGCCACGAGGCCACCTTCCTTCCACACCGTGCGGCGTCCACTGCGAGGGCCCCCGAGTTCTGACGAGTTTGGACAGACTCCCCTTCGCAAGGAGGGGCAAACTGCAGCCCCAAGCTGCTGGCAGACGGCGTGCAGAGCTCGGGACACCGGGCAGACGGGAGGAGCCACGGCTGCGGACGAGCTGGCGTGCGATCCCAGAAACACCGCAGCTGGAGCCCCAGCAGACAGCAGCCTCTGTCCCCCCAACTGAACCGTGTGGTCTGGCACAGCCTCGCCCTCAGGCCGCCACAGGGCGCCCACTTGCGGAGCTCGGGCAAAGGCAGTGTGGAACAGGGTGGGAGCACCCAGCGGGAGCAGGAGGTGAGGCTCGGCTGGCAGGAGAACCACCGTCACATGGGGGTGCACACGCACCCCAGGAACGCCCCGTGGCCCCTGCACTCACAGAACACGGCAGCCCGCAGCCCCGGAGCCCGGCCTCGCCACCCGGAGGGCTCGAGGGAGTCACAGCCAAGCCCTGCCGCCCACCAGTCCCTGAAAAGCACTGAGTTCTGTTCTCTGGGCTGTCCAGGGTGGGACCGTCTCAACAGTCCCCTTTAAACACCCCGCAGCCCGCAGCACAGCACCGCCCGCCCAGTGGGGCTTCGGTGCCACACACGTGTGCACACGGCACACTCTCCACGGGGAGAGCGCGCCTGGGCCCCGACAAAGGGCCGAGCCGGTCGATTCCACGCTGGGCCGAGGGCCGCACGCTGGAGCCAGCCCCGCAGCCGAGGGGCACTGGCGGCCAGAGCACGGGACAGACGGGGCTGCTGCAGTTCCCGGAGGGAGCTCTGCCCCAGCAAACTTCCCGAGCCCGCACGGACCCCCACCGAGTGGCCAAGGAGCGGGAGCAGCCCCCCTCCCCAGGGATGAGCAAGGGGCCGGACGAGCACCCACAGGGACAGACACACAGTGGACGGACGCACGGACGGACTGAGGACGTGCGGACCTGCACCTGCTGGAAGGCCTTGAGCCGCTTCTTGAAGCGCGAGGGCAGCACAAAGTCGCAGCCGCGGGCCAGCGCGGCCAGCTCCTGCCTCAGGTCCGGGTCCTGGCGCAGGGACAGCTCCCGGAGCCGCATGTCCGCGTGCGCGGGCCGCCGGGGCCCGGGGTCTCGGGGCCGGGCCGGGCTGGGGGTCTCAGGGCGGCAGCCTTGCTGGGCGGGGTGGAGAGGGTGGCCGGGCTCAGCGCGCTCCATGCGCGGCCGGGCGCGCACTCTGGGGGCCGGCCCTGGGCCGCACACATTCCACAGGCTGAGGCGGGCACATGGCTGGAGGGTGGGGGAGGCAGGGCCGGCAGGGCAGGGGCAGCCGAGCAGGGAGCCCGCTGCAGCAGCGGTGGCTGCAGCAGCGGTGGCGGCGGCAGAGAGGGAGGGAGGGAGCCCCAGGCGGATGCCGGAGCTGTTCTCTGTGCCGGTGGCGGGAGGGGCCCAGCGACGTCTGCAGCTCAGCCCACCCAAGGGACCCGGACAGAGACTGAGACAGAGCAGGGCGGCAGCGAGAGGACGCAGGGAGGGCGCCTGCGAGTGCCCAGGAGGGAGGGGACAAAGGCGCGCTCCAGAGAAGGGGAGGCCGTGGCGGTGGCGGACGGGACGGAGCGCGTGCCCTGCCCTGCGGTTCTGGGCCAGCTGCAGACGGGCCAGCTGCTCCCTCCCTCCCCAGAGGCGCTCACACACAGGGTCTGCCGGCTCCGCCCCACCCCCCCCCCCAGGTCCAGCGTTGACACCGCGCCTCCCAGCTCCCAAGGGCAGGCCCCAGCTGTCTGCCCAGCGCTGAGGGGCAGGCAGGGAGTCCGCAGGCCCGGGTGGCGTGGGGGCCACTCCACGAGGCTCCGGGATGTGAGGCTGACGAAGAGGGCGGGGACGGCAGAGGTCAGGCCCAGATGCCGAGTTCACAGGCCAGGCCTCCCTGAGGACGACGGAAGGAAAGACACATCCACAAAGCCCAGGGGGGGCCCACATGGGGGTTCTGAGGAAAACTTCTCTCAGCAATAGTGTGGGTTCACGCGCCCTTGGCTGCAGAGTACTCTCCCCCCTGCTTAGGGAAGGTCGCGGGACAGACGTGGGGACACGGGACACAGGACAGAGCAGTTCGCTCCAGTGCTGCCCTGCGTGTGACGGAGTGCGGGCTGTGCTGGGGGGAGGGGGGCAGGACCCTGTGTGCTGATGCCAGGACAGAAGGACAGCAGGACAGCAGCACTAGGTGGGTAGGTGGGGTGGGGTGCAGCCGAGGGGCATCCTGCCGTCCGAGAGGAAAGACGGCCTCATAGTGGCCAACTTCTCCAAGCCAGCACCTCACTCCATCTGGGGCCCCGCACCCCAAAACGGTCAGGGTCCACGAACCTCACAGCCTGGCCCTGGGCGGCACCTCCCTGCCTGCCAGCGCCTACTGCCCAGGAGGGACCCTCTTCCCTGGGCACGGTCCAGGCCGCTCCCCTCAGCGAGCCCCCCAGAGGCTGGCCTCTCCTGGTCTTCGCCCCTCCCTGTGCCCTCGCTTTGTCACCCAGGGCCCCCCGAGCCTGCCAGGCACAGCACCATGTGCAGAGGTGTCACCAGCTCCCTGGGCCAGGCCCCCAGCCTCATGATGACAGGGTCCCCGACAGGCAGGTGCCACTGGCGTGTCCCCACCACTGGGGATGACGGCGCCAGAACCGAGCTGGGCCGACAGAGCACAGCGGCCTCCCCACTGCCCACGCTGCATTTCTGATGGATGAATGGCCTCTCCTCCAGCAGCCTCAGGGTCACAGATGCAGGGCAGGAAGCACGCAGCCCGCGTGGGCTCCAGCGCACCCCACCGTTTACGTGCCGTTTGGGGTGGGGGGCTGCATGCGTCACAGCTGCCCTGCCAGCTGCACTAAAGTGCGGTCCCCCACCCCCACAAACAAGCAGGTCCTCCACCGTATCCACGCACAGTTCCTCGGCCGGTGGTCCCTTCCACCCCCACTCACCCCGGGCACCTCTGCCACTCACTGCCCCGAGTTCTGCCCCTTCCCGCTTATCACTGAGTCGGAGGCAAACAGGAGGGGCCCTGGCTGGCTCTCTCTCTTCCTTCAGTGTCTGCACCATCTGAACCCCCATTCCTTTCTCATGCTCTCCTCAGGGTCGCCCCCTCGGACGCCACCAGGAGAGGGACGGAAGACAGGGTGCCGGGTGAGCTGGGACCTGGGCTGGAAGGCTGGGTGGGTGCTCGAGCTGCACCTCTGACACCCAGGGGCCACACGTAGGAGGCCACTCGGCACCGCGCTGCAGACGGGCAGCATGCAGGGTGATGCTGGTCGGGGCACTGGAGCCAGACTGCCACCCAGGTGGCGGTGGGGCGATCCTGTCCGCTGGCTGGCTTCCTGCCGAGGGGCTCTCATTTGTCCCCCTTCCCTGCAGAGCTGGAGACGGGGTGCTGCTCCTGTAGCCTGGCCCAGCACCCTGCCCAGCGCAGCTGTCCTCTGACCACAGGCAGGGAGTCCCCCCAGTCCTCCAGGAGCCGGTGCACAGGGAGAGAGGAGCACCCTGGACCTGCGCTCCTGGTCCCATGGGCCCGCCGCCTGCTCTGCAGAAGCCCTGGACGGACCGCAAGCCACAACAGTGCCGTGTCTGCCCACACGGAAGGCGAAGCCCTGCGCCAACTAAGGACCCCTCTCCAGCCTGCAGGGTCAGAGACTAGGGTTCCAGGGCCTCTGAGACCTGCCTGCACGCTCTCACGGGCTCCCAGCTGCCTCCTCACGCAGAGCTGACCTGTCCGTACTCCGTGTCCCCGGTCCCACCTGGACGCAGGCCCTGGGCACTAAGTGCAGGCATGCACCTGGAACGCTGCGGGGCCTGGTCCTGGAAGCACAGGGATGACACAGTGGGCAGCTCCGTGAGGAAGAGGTGAGCAGTCCAGGGCGTGCAGTCCGGGAAGCACGGATGGACAGTACAGATGGACGGACGCCAGCGGGACAGGAAACACCCCCCCAGTTTTGGAGGGAGCGGCCTGACCCCGACGCCCAGGCACAGCCCGGCGCAGAGGGACAGGCTCCAGCAAGCCTCCGCCGGGCAGGCTCTGTGCTCACTTCGAAGGGCGCCAGCTCAGAGGTCAGCGGCGATGCCATGGGACTGCCGTTCCCGGGGTCCTGACGGGCCCCCTGCTGCACTCCTCTTGGGGGGTCTACGCCCCGTGGTCTGTGAAGCTGCCTCCAGCCCCACTGTCCACGCTGCTTGGACACTCACTTTCCAGAGAAAGTCCTGGACCCAATAGAACACCACCAACAACTCAGCCAAGTGCCTGCCCGTCTTTGGGTGGACGTCCACCCCCCACTCTCCCTCGGGTGACGGCTGCATTTTGGTGGGGACCCTGTGACACTGAATGGTGCCAGTCTGTGACGTGCTTAGTGCTGTGGACGGCACAGAGGCTCCCACTGAAAATTGAAAGGTTAACAGCAAACTTTAGTGCAGTATCCTAAGAAGATTTTAACACCAACCCTACGTTTTTCCAGCTTTTACAAGTGGAGGCCACATTTTATTAAACAGACCCTGCGGTAAAAGGCAGGAATCAGCTTGTGTTTCACGCTCTGTCCAGCTCCAGACACACTAGGGCTAAAACTTCAACACTCAGGAGCTCGCTGGGTTGCAGCGTCGTCCCAATAATCCGCATTGCAGTCTGACCCCCCAGTCGGGGTGCATACAAATTCAACACGTGAATGAATGCGTGATGGAGCAGAGCAACACACAGATCTCTCTCAGGTGCACAAAAAAAAAACCCCAAAACAAAACACATCTCAGACCGCCTGAAGAACACTCCAAGATTATGGCCAACATGGGACCCTACATTCTCAGCATGCAGAACGGTCTTTTTTAGGGGGCGGGGTGGGGGGGGAACACACCACAAGCGCCAGCGCTCACATCTGCGGTGGCCACCCCGCCCCGCCTCCTCCGGCACCTGCCAGGCGCGTCCGCGTCCCGAGTTACCTGGCCCTGGGCAGGCGTTAGCGGAAGGGAGAGAAACTTACTCCTCTCGGCCCCGCCGACCTGCGAGTCCCGCGGACGTGCGGCCCATGCCTGGGGCTGGAGGCGGCTCCCACGGGCAGCGCGGGCGCCGCGGGGGCCGGGGCGGCGGGCGTGGGCCGGGACCGCCCCGCGTCACCATCGCCGCAGTCGGCCCGCCCGGGCGCCCGGATCCTCTGCAGACAGTCCCGCAGCATGGCCTGCGTGCCGGCCTCGCTGAGCCAGCGCAGGAACAATTCGTCCACCTTCATCTTCAGCACGGGCTGGAGGCCTTTGCCGGGCGGCATCTCCGAGCCTCGGCCCCGCCTTCTGCGAGCCCGAATCCTCACGCCAGGGGCCGAGCGCGGCCGCCAGGGACCTCCGGGCTGCAGGACACAAGTGCGGGCGGCGCCCGGCCGGGCTGGGGTGCGGGCCTGGGACTCGGGACTCGGGACTCGGCGGCGGCCGGCCTGACGAGACTTTGCGGTCAGGACGCGGCGGCGGCGGCGGCGGCGGCGGCGGCGCCCGCGCCTCGGGCGTTTGCACACACTCGGGGATACCGGCTGAGGCGGCCCCGGCAGAGCGCGCGCGCCTCAGAGCTGCTTCAAAACGGCCGCGCCGGCCGCGCTCCCAAACAAAGTCGCCTACGTCCCGCGTCACCGCGGCGCGTGGCGTCATCATGGCGGCGCACGTCGCTGCGGGCTGAGGCGCCGGCCGCCGGGGTTCTTCCGGGGCCAGGGTTGGAACTGGGGCGTGTAGGCCCTGGGGTGGGGGCGGGGGCGGGGACGGGGAGTGGCGGCCGCCCCAGGATGAGAATTTCTGCTTTCGGGCTGCTTAGGGGCGCGACCCACGCGGACGACGCAACCCTACGGCCTAGGCGGTGCGAGCGCGCGCTGTGCGTGGTCGCCGGGGTCTGGGGTGGGCGGGGCGTAGGTCGGGGGGTCGAGCATGCGCACTGCGTGCCCGACGAGCGTGAGCTGGAGGCGGGGCATCGCGCTGGGGGAGGGAGGAGGAAGAGAGGCGTGCGCTGTGCGTGCTCTCTGACAGCGGCCGGGCACGCGCGGTGCGTCCCCCGAGCTCGGGAGCGAGCATGCGCGATGCGGGGCCGGGAGCGAGCGCGAGCTGGAGCCCGACCCTGGGCTTCCACGGAAAGGGCAGGTCCTGAGCGCAGGCGCCCCGTTACGTTCATTTAGTTTACCGAGTGATCATGATGCGTTCGAGGCGTGCAACTGGTTTCGACGCTGGTGTATTCGGATGAGCGTGAACTGCTTTTCTTTCCTGAACTGCTTCTATGACTGCAAAAATAAAAATAATAAATCTGGAGTTCATTACAAGACTTTGCCCCGTGCCTCGTTTATTTCAGAGTGTGCTTCTTCCAGGGTCGGTAAATCATCTCCGTTGCACGCATGCACCTCTGTCCTTTATTCCGGATCTTTTTTATTTTGTAACTTTTTTTTTGAAACAAAAGTTTTCTGATGGTTTCTGGTCTCTTTTAGGGGTAATTGCAGGGTGCAACGAGCTGGGTTCTGCTAAATACTTCTGCACAGGGTCGATATAGCCAGACTAATGACATAACTGTTTTAAGTCAATGATTCCAAGCTCAGCTTGTGCCCCTGACTGGAGATCTGTGTGCCCTGAGTCTGCACAGTGCTGCGCGCCGGGATTCTGGGTTAGGTCCATGCACGGGGAAGCACATGCGGGTGTGTGCGAAGCTGTCCCTTCTGGGGAGAAGCACACGTGCACACAGCTGTCTGTCTGAGCATCGCATACAGCCCTCTTGTCCAAGCACAAGGCTGCCTTTCACTCGGGGGCTGTAATGAGCTGCCTGTCAGAGCTCCATTCATCAGCGGTTTGTGGGGGAAGAGGGCTCTTGGAGCTGCTGCACAAGCCGGCTTTATCTGCCCGGGCGCAGCAGGGAGGCCGAGGGAGAGCCTGTGAGGCTGCCAAGGGGACAGAACTCTGCAGCAGGACAGGCACAGAATGCCCCTTCAGGGTGTGCGGGCTCGGCCGAGCTGCCCCAGGAGCACAAAGAGGGGCTGTGGCTGGGAGGCCTGTGGGGACGGGCACGGCCTGTCCCAGCAGGAGCAGGGGTCTGCCTGTGGTGTGTGGGGCAGCTGAGCTGTTTCCTTCTGTCTCCCCAGGGGTGGCAAGAGGACCCAGGGACAGAAGAGGGGGTGGGCTCGGTGCTCACGGAAGGAGAATTCTGGAGGACTGCCTGGAAGGAGGCCTGAGCAAGGTGGGCTTGCTTCTGAGGTGCACTATCTAGGCCAGGTGGGAGCGGGGGGTGGGGGGAGCACACCCTTCTTGGACCGCCTGAGCCCTGGGACCACACCTGAAGCTTCTGCCACGCCTGGATCTCACACCAGCCCCTCACGGTGAATCACACACAGTCTGCGTGCACCAGAGCCACAGGTGGCTAGTGGCACCCTCGGGCGTGAGAAAGGAGGACGCCCCCGAGGAGGTGTGCAGAGAGGTGGATCCCACTGGCCCTGGAGTTGGCCTTGAGGGCCAAGCACACCTACTCAGCACCGCCAGAGATCAAAGGCAGATCGAGCTTGTGTCTGCCACCTATGTGAACCTCAGTGACTTTCTTTTGCTTCAGTCTGTGCCTCACTCCGTGCAGCAGATGCTGGAATGGCCACCGAGGTGCACGTTTGATGTCCACTCATCTCCTCTCCAAGTAGCTAACGAGGCATTCCGTGAAACCTCTGCCCAGGTCCTTTCTGATTGGCGGGTCTTGGTACCATTGATGAATTCCAGCTCCGTCTTCCCCTCTCCCACTTGCACAAAGCTTGATGGCTGACGGATTCCTTTTTCTACATTTGGTTTCGTTTGTGGCTCCATCAGCCTGCTTTCCGTGCAACATGAAAGTGCAGGGATTTGCTCTTTTCCGGGGGCCGTTCCCATCGAGGGGCATGGGCCGCTGACCCGCAGGCCCACTCCACTCTTTGAATACCGCACATTTCATTCCTGTCGCCACCGAAATGTCTCCTTACTGCGCAGCCGGCACCCCCTTCCTGCTGTACGCGGGCCAGCCAGCACCCAGCGCCCTGCGTTCCTGATTAAAAGCAGAGTGGTTTTACGGGAGAGGTTTCACCAGACAGGATGATGAATCAAATGGCCTTTGAAGGTTTTTACAGCCGAGACGGTTTTACGGCCGTCCCTTATGGGCTCTCGTTGAGCTGCAATCGGAACAGAAAGGGGAGCAGCCCATTAAAATTTCTGCCTAAACAGTACCGTTTCCGATGAAATGCTAGGTGGCCCTGGTCATTGCAAACACTAATTTTATTTCATTAGCACCCGTTTTGGTGAGCTTTAGAAGGGTGACAGGGTAGAACAAATCAGGGACAATGTAACTAATTGATAGCAGTTCTAGCCAAACTAAAGAGAACCGGAAAATTAAAAAAAAAACAACCCCAAAACCTTGAGGAGCACTCAAATTTGCCCTTTCATCCACAAGAAAGACTTGTACTGAGGTACTGTGTGCTTTTTTCCCCTAAGTTTTTGTGGTGACCCTTTTCAGACAGCCACTCGCTTGCTGTAGCCAACATCCCAGTTTGAAGCAGCAACAGCAGCCAAGGCTGGTGAGGCTCAATGGGTCGGGCGTCATCCTGCAAAGCGAAAGTCGCTGCTTCAATTCCCCAGCAGGGTGTCTGCCTGGGTTGCGGGTTCAGTCCCTGGTTGGGGCGGGTACGGGAGGCAGATGATGGATGTTTCTGTCCCTCTTTTCCCCTCTCTCAAAAAAAACAAATATAAATAAAACTGAAAAAAAAAGAGAAGCAGTGAATGGTGGGGGCTGAACCACTGACAGGTCACGGCCGTGTGACCCCCTGTCCCCTGAGTGGCCACTGGCCACCTCACTTTTTTTCTTTCTTCCTTTTCTTTTTCTTGGTTTGTTTGTATCCAGCGCCTGCCCAAACCCGTGTTTTTCCCTGTGAGCTCTTCCCATCTGCTTGCCTGCCTCCACCAGTCCTTTCTGTTTTAATTTACTCCCGACGTGTTCATTACGCTGGAGCAGAGCCTAATTAAACTGGTTAGGGTGGGGGGTGCGGCGTGTGCGCTGGGGCCTGAGGACAGAGATGAATAAAACAGTGGAAGGTCTCACAGACGCCCGCTCTAACGGGGAGGGAGAGGGAATTATGTAATTAGATAATTCACTATGCAATTACACAACACAACGTAGGATTATGATAGGACACAAACCGGAGGTGCTGGGGGGGGACTGGCTGGGGGGAGGGAGGCCGTGCTACTAATGTGGAACTTTTTGGGATGGTTCACACTGGAACACAGAAGGCATGGACAGAACGTAGAAGAAATGAAAGTAGAAATATCATCTGAGCTTCTGTGAAGGGCTTCTGCGTCTGGTGAAGGGTTTCAATTTTCTCGTGTACAATCGTTACACTGGGGAGCTGGAGAGAGAGTGCCCCATGCTCTGCTGTGCCGAAATGTTGGGTTCACCTGTTGCTTGCGGTGATCTCGGAGGCAGAGAAGGTGCCCTGCACACCTGCAGCTCTGGGACGGTGTCGGGAAGCACCCCTGGGGCTGGCCGTCACCAGCAGCCTCGGGCGAGTGAGAGAGACAGCCGTCTCGTCTGCAAGCAGAATGCAGAGACGTGGCGGGCAGCCTGGAAACTGCAGGGTCATTTCGTTCCGTCGGAAGTGTGTCCATCATGGCACAGGCTTGGGGACCAGACCGGCAAAGGCCTAACGCCCTTTGTGAAGACATTTGGAAGAATGAAGGTGGGTTAGGGTTAGAGAAGGGGGCAGATGTAACCCCCGTGAGTGACCTTGTAGAGAAACACCGGCCTGGATCAGCCAAGTCCTGAGTTTGGGGCAGTTGTTACGCACGGTTTGCTGATGGGAACAGCAAATGCACAGCACTCAAGATGCCTGTGAGGTGGCTGCCACAACGTGAGAGAGGGTATGAGTGTCCCCTGGCCGCTGGGACCAACTGCCACCAACTCAGTGGCTCAGTGCAACACAGCCGTGTTCTGTCTCCGTTCTGGGGCTCTGAAGCCCAATGTCACAGTCGCGACCTCCGGTGGGCCGCAGGGGAGAATTGACGCCTTGTCTTTTGCACCTGCTGGTGGCGTGCAGGTGCATGTTGGAGCTGGGAGGGGGCGGGGTGAAAGGCTGCCCCCCTCCCTCTGAGATGCGGGGGCATTTATGGCAGTGATTGCAGAGCAGAGATGAGCCCACCTGGCCACTGAGCACACTGCACAGGAGAGGTGGGTGGCATTGGGGTCAGGGTCGAGGACAGGGACAGGGGCAGGCTTGCAGTCCCTGGGATGGCTACTGTGTGCCCCCATCCGCCTGCTGCCAGGACGCAGCGCGGTGGCTGCCTGATCCGTCGGAAGTCAGCCAGAGACCTTGACAAATACCCCTCTGTCCCCTGCCGCGTCTCGCTGGCACTTGTTTGGGGGAAATAAAAGGTAAGTTGAAAAATGCCCCTTTTCCATTTTCATCTCTAATTGAATTCTCTCCTGACCCCTTGGCCCCCCGCGGCGCTGTTTCGGGCTTTGATGCCACGGAAAAGGATTCTGTATTTGGTTAATAAAATTTCCTGACTTGCCTGCAGCCACCTTCAACTCAATTTCCTGTCCCCGGAGACAGTGTATATTATAGGAGAGAATCAAATTCCTTATTCATAGGGAAAAAGTTCCAATTTAATCTGAATATTCAGCGCTGTGCCCTGGTCAGGGTGATGGATGGCGGATGGAAACACTCCTGGTTCCCGTAATCGAATGGCGGGACGCACTCCGGGACGGGGAGGAATAATGAAGTCTATTCAATATTCTCATAAAGCGCAGAGATGCACATTCCACGGCGAGACCCTGCGTTCTCTTATTACCCCGTCCGTAACAGCCCCGTTGTCGTCCCCCCCCACCCCCCGCCTCCGCCGCGAAAGGTGGTCAGGAATCAGGAATTAATGCAGGGGACAGCATGTACGATGCGGCAGCTCAGCAGAGCAGAGGCGGCGGCTGCCTGCCACTATTTCCGAGAATAAACGCGGCCGACGGTCGGCGAACAGGGCTCCTGGTGAGAAATGAGGCTGAGCTCTGAGAGTCCCCTCGTTTCCGAGGAAGGATTTAGGCGAGGGCAGAGACAAATCCTCTCGGGGTGACGGACACTGGGAAGCAAGAGTGTCGTCGGGAAATCCGGGTACCTGATGGAAGAACTCAAACAGCGCTTCTGGCCGATCCCCAGCAGAAATTGGGGGCGGGCGTGCGGGTGGCGGGTGGTTGGGTGTGGAAGTGCGTGGGGCTCAGAGTTCTTGGTTAAAATGAGTTTGGAGATGGGTACCAGCAGGCCCAAGATGGGGCGGCTGTGCTCTGCTATTTCACTGTTTAACAGACAGGAGGACGCAGACAATAAAATTAACATTAAATGGATCCTCTTTGCAAAGGACCCGGAGCTGCCAGCCCCGAGGAGCTGCCTCGGAAGTCGGATGCCTCCAACCTGTGGGTGTTAAAACAGGACAAAGTGACCTCTGCTCGGGGGCCGACAGCCACCTCGTGTCCCACAGAGCCGTCTGCAAAGGGGACGGGGAAGCAGACGGGGTGACACCTGGACGGAGGAGCACAGGGCTGAGCATGAAACTCGCTGTGGAGAATCAGCGTCACGATGCATTTTCATCTGCGCCCACAGCCACGCCTCCCTGCTGGGGGTGTCACGGTCCTCTCCCCTTTCTCGTAACTGCCACCCCTTTGTCTGGCCCTCCTGGGGACCCTGCGTGGGCTCCCCCAGTAGCCGTTCTTATGGATCTCACGGAAATGCGCCCGCCCCTCCCTCTGAAAGGCGTTTGACTTTAGGTGGACCCAGCGAAGACAGAAAGGCGCGTCCCAGCGGCGTCCCCTTTGGTTCTCCTTCGGTGTGGGGCAGTTTCACTCTCCGTGACTATGACGACCATCGCCCACACATCTGCTCACGGTGCCCGCGAGGGAGCGCGCTGTCCACGAACAATCTTTCACTTACGCCGTGACGCTGGGCGCCAGCCTTGTTCTGCTGTTCCCACCGCACGAGACATGTTTCAGAGGGAGCACAAGGCCCAGGCAGGCCGGGGGTGGGGGGACGCGGGGCTTTCTGGGGGCCGTCTGGGAAGGAGGAACGGGAGTGTTCAGGGTCCCAGGTACAAAATCGGGGACCGCTCCGCCCATCTGTGAGCTGGACACCGAAGCAGACTGCGGACACCCAGCTGCGGGGCGGACCATCACCGAGGAGTAATCTTGATGTCTGTGTCCATCTGTGACCCCGAAACCTTCCCCCGGGTGACCTCTGAGGCCCCATCCAGCACTCCTGGGCTCTCCAGTGTGACCTCAATGTGACCCAGATGTGGGTGTGGTCCTCATGACCTTCGTGACCCCGCCGTGGGACTCAGGTGCTTTGCCCCCAGGTCCCAACCTGAGCTGAGAGGGGGTCGTCCTGGGTCAGGGTGGCCCTGCGTCCAGTGACAGTGTCCTGAGAAGGGACAGAAGAGGAGACGCAGACCCAGAGGAGAAGCCATGTGGAGATGGAGGCAGAGACGGGAGGGAGGCAGCCACCAGCCTGGGGACTCCTGGAGCCCCCCGAGCTGGAAGAGGCAGGAAGGCCCCTCCCTGGAGCCTGTGGAGGGAGCATGGCCCCGGGACACCTGGACCTCAGACGCCTGGTCTCCAGGACGGAGGAGGGTGAACGTCTGTGGTTTGAGCCCCTGGTTGGATTTTCATTCATTACGGGGGCCCCAGGGGCAGTCACGGAGGGGGGATATGAGGCGGTGAACACAGCTCGCCCCCCGACTGCTGTGTGTGAGCAGAAGCCCCAAATGGCACTCTGGAACAGCACTGTGGGGCGTCTGGGGACACACTGGTCAGAGGAAGCTGCCCAGTGGAGGAGCCGCCTAGCGGGGCAGGTGAATGGAGGTGTCGTGGGGGCAGCACACACCTGGGGGTCTTTTCAGGGCCCAGTTCTTGCCCCCTGGGGTTCTGCGTCCGCCCGTCTGGAGGCGCCTGCCGTGCAGCTCATGAAAGGGGCTGCCCCTGGTCCCGGGGAAGCACGTCCTTCTGTGGGCGGAATGGTGCATTGACCTGTTATTCGTAGTTCGACGTGGTCACCGAAGGCTGGTGTCCTTCTGTCTCATGTGTTCGGACACTTGTGCTGTGCCCATAAGCATTTGAAGACCTTTGTGTTTTATGCTCTGAGTGTCCAGGGGAGACTGTCCCCTCACCAGCCAGGGGTACACACCTGTCCACTGGGATGGTTATGCGGCAGAAATCGAGGCCCAACCCAATGTGGCTGCTGCCCTCAGCTCTGGCCTGCTGCGTGCTGGGCCTGCAAACACAGGGTCGCAACCCTGCCGACTCATTCCAGGCCCCGGGGAGGTTCCTGGAGCTCAGAGGAGGGGCCACCATGAATACTGAGGGCTCAGAGCAGCCGGGGACTGCAGCTTTAGCCCCAAATAAAGGGTTGTTTCCATGCCTTGGTTATTGTAAATAGCGCTGCAATGCATGTAGAACAGAAAGTGAGAAAGTAGCAAGTAAGGCAGCAAAACAGACTCACAGATACGGAATTACAGTGTTGCACCCGAGATGTTTGTATGATGTTACTAACCCGCTGCCACGGTCAATTCAGTTTTAGAAAAAGACTGTGGTGCAGACGGAGGTGAATGACGCTGCTGGGAAGCGGCAGGCAGAAGAGTGTTTTCATCCCAGAACAGGGAGTCTTTGATGTGAACGCTCAGGGTGGAGCAGCTGCCTCGGGGCCGGGAGGGGACCCTGTGGGACAAGGTGACTTCCCCGAGCTCTGCCCCCATCTGCGCGGAGAGGCTGCCGCCCCCACGGCTGGCGGGCGCCTCAGATCCGCGCGGGGAGGTTTATTTGTGACCTCGGCACAAGTGGCCCGCATTTCAACACCCTAAAAGCGTCCCTCTGACGGCAGGGAGGGCATCTGTCGCACACACCTCTGGCCGTCACTTGATATGGGCGTGCGTACCGGCTCTATTTCGGGCAGGCAGCTGCTGGCAGGAGCACGCAGGCAGCTCTGCTGGGGCGGCTGGAGACGCTGGCTGATTCCGAGTCCTGTTCACATTTTGTGTTTTGGGCTCCCTGTGCCCAGCTGAGGAAGCCTCCAATTTCGGGGTTTCAGAGCCAAGAGAGGGTCACAAACAGAGACAGTGTTTCTGGGGGCAGAAGAGAATTTTCCTCTTCGTGGCAAAGGGCTGGTTACGTCTTGCTGCTGTGCCTTGAGGTGGCTGCTCCAGACTTTGGCTGTGTGCCAGCTCCCTGGGGTGTTCAGCTGGTTTCGGGGCGCCACATGCAGCTTTCACAGACCTGGGTCCCCTTCCCGCTTTGGGCCACGGTTCTCATGGGGACCCTCCCTGCCCCGACCCTGAGCAAACAGGCACCACACAGCGTGTGTTCTTTTCTTTTCATTTTTCCTGCAAAAGCGAACTTTTGTATGAAGTCCCGAGGATAGCAGCCCTTCACGCTTCCTCCTTCCTTCTGTGTTGAATCAGCTTCCCGTGGGAGCTACCTCCTGGGTGTTCAAGGCAGAGGGAGAAATCAATGAGCCCGTCCCAGGGGCAGGACAGCAGGGGTGACCCACCCCCCGCCCCCCACCCCCCAGGGCTGTGTGTGCTGAACCCAACAGTTCAATGAACCCCCCACCCGCCATGCTGTGCATTGAACCTACACGGACTCGGAGGAGACAGGAATTGCAAAAAAAGATGTTTGCACATAAATAAAAACGTGGCACCTTCCCACCATCCCCTCACCCGTGGGTGTGAGGGACGGTCTTATCACACACAGAAGTTATCCGAATTCTGGAACATTCTGAGGAGAGGGGGGCTGTAGGTGTTCTATGCGGGTGGGCCCCTGGCAGGTGGACAGAGGGTGTGTTTCTGTAGCTGCGTGTCAGCCTCCTGAGGTCACAGCTGGGCTCCACGGAGCCTGGTGGCTGTGGCGGACCTGACATTGAAGCCGGTCCCCACTGCACTCACCCTGAGTCCAGTGCAGGGAAGGAGGCCACACCTGCACAGATGTGTGTGGCCATTTGGAGCTCCCTCTGCACCCAAGTGGCTCCCTGATGCATCTCCTCCTCCAAAGCCACAGGTGTCTTCAGGCACATCAAAATTCACAGGCTGAGCCCCGGCTGGCATGGCTCAGTGGATCGAACACCAGACTGAGAAGCAAAGGGCCACCGGTTCGATTCCTGCTCAGGCCACATGCCTGGGTTGCGGGCCAGGTCTCCAGTAGGGGGCGCATGAGAGGCAACCACACATTGTTTCTCTCCCTCTTCCTCCCTCCTTTCCCCTCTCTCTCAAAGTAAATAAAATATTTGTAAAGATTGCAGGCTGAGCATCCTCAGTGGGAGAGTCAGGGCCCGGTTTGGAGAGCTCGGCCCGGAGGGTCCCCGCTCAGCAGGCGAATCCCTGTTATTACAGCTCTTTGTTATTCTCCCAAAGCCGGGACCCGGAAATGGTGCTAAATCACAGCCACATGGCTGCCCGCCACGGTCGACGCATTCTGGATACCGCGGGATGTCTGGCACCTGCATTCCCCAGTTCCTTCGGGGAGCCAGGGACCGTGGGCACGAGTGGCCCCGGGGGACCAGCGGGGTTTGCCGGAGACGTTAGGTCAGGGTGCGGGGACGGCACCCGGAAACGTGGGCCGAGCGTGACGCCGGCCGCTCTCCGAAGAACAGTGACCCGAGATCCACCACAGCTGTTTCATTACTCCTCAGAATGATGTGGACTTATTTAATAAATGGAAGAATTTTTTAATCAAATCATAAAACAGGATGTATAAAGTTTGTTATTGATTGCACGTTCGTAAAAGCTTTCTCAATAAAGCCGGCCGGCCTCGCCGTCTCGGGTTTCCATTAGGTAATTTAATCTGTCTAACTCTTACTTTATATTGTTTTTTCTTTTTTATTACTTCATATTACAGTACATCTTTGGAGCCAAACATTGAATAGCATAATTGTTTTTTCTTCCTGAGACGAAAAAAAAATGTGCTTTTTGTTCGAGAAGGTAATAATTCCAGACAAAACTTAACGATTTTAATGAGAAAAAGCCTCGCCAACAAAAAAGAAACAGCTTTCAAAGACCTTTATGCCCTCTTTTGATCTGAAACATTGTAGCCGTGTTTGTAAAATCTGTGCGCAAAAGTGCTTGCTGGTAAACAGCCCGCTGGGACCTCTGCTTTGCGACAAGCTTTCCGTGAAACGTGGGTTCCTTTCCTTCCTGACGCTGTTACTTTGTTCTCAATGTCGAAGCTGGGATCTTCCCAGAGCAGATGCAGGAAAACCGGGGAAATCAGGTTCGTTTTCCAGGCAGGACGAACTGGGGGGCAGCCTGTCCGGATCACATTGTGTCCACTCCCCCCATCACCGTCCCGCGTCTGTCTGGACGTGTCGAGGTTTCTCCGCGATCCCCGGCCGCGTCCACACATGGCCCGGCCCGCCTGGCTCTCACACCAGCCTCGGAAGGCACGCACGTGTCTTTGCCACCAAAGGCGTGGCCATGAGGGGGAGAGGAAGCCTCCGGCAGCGTTGAGGTCCCCCTCCACCTGGCGGCTTCACGCTGGTGTGCGGACGTGTGGCTTCTGTGGGTTATCACGGTTTATTGCACTTATTTCCTTCCGTATAATGTCCCGAAGGTTCGTCCACGCTGCAGCAGGTGCCAGAAGCTCCTTCCTTTGCACGGCGGAATATTCCGGCACTGCCCGGCCGCACGGCATCCTGCTTCCTCATCGGCGGATGGACCCCTGGGTCGCTCCCCCCTCTGGGCTCGTGTGAGTCGTCCCGCCGGCCGCCCGAGTGCACACACACCTCTTTGAATGTCTGCTTGCGGTTCTGTTAAAACAGGTCGACACGTCGGATTTGGGGATCCCACGGTGTTTCTGTCTGGTTTCCGAGGACTGACCCCACGGTTCCCTGATGCGAATGCCCCCCACAGAGCAGGAGGGGCCTCACCCTCTGAAAAGCGCAGGTCTGCAATCTCCAGACCCCGAGTTTGAGCCCGGGAATGGCTGTCTAAGGCCAGGGTGGGGGGCTGTGGGGCCGGTCGGTGCCCCCTTGGGGACCAGACTCAGAGGACGCTGAGGCTGAGACCTTCTACCTGCCCCCTCCGTGGGTGTCCCTGTCTTTGGGGCTCCCCCTTGCCCAGAATCAGCCAGACCCTGGACACAGGCGTCTGTTGGCAGACCCCGCCGTGACCCGCGGAGCTGTGTCCTCAGCCCACACTGACGTGTGTGGGGACGCAGCCGGCCACGTCCTGTACGTCAGTCTGTGTCCAGGACGGGGCAAACCTGGGACGCGTCCCCGTGGAGAGGTGTCTGTGCTGCTGTGTGACGGCCGGGCCTCCCCTTGGGTCGTGGCCCCGGGAGCGGTGACCGCTGTGGTGGGGACAGGCAGCTGTTGGTGCGACAGCTGGGGCCTGACCTGCACGGCCGGGGCGGCCCCGTGGGCCCCTTCCTGTCAGCAGCCCCGGCGGGTGTGTTTACCCGTCGCTATGGCCGCCCAGGGCGACACTTCCTGCTTCGTCCACCCTTCTGTCCTGCACGGGTGACCCAGAGACACCCCTGTGCCAGGAAGCCAGCCCACTGCTGCCCTGCTGGAGGACAGGGCTCCAGGGCTGGGGACCTTATCCAGGGGCTCCGGGCTGGTGGGTCCAGTCACTTCCCTGTCCATCTGTCGTCCATTTATTTATTGACACCCCGTTCCTCCCTTTTATCCATCCACCCACGTGTCTTTCCATCTGTCCTTCTGCATCTATGCACCCACGTAGCCACCTGCGTATCCATAATCTCCATCTGGATTTGTCCACACGTCCATCCGTCCATCCACCCGTCATCTATCCGCCATCCATCTATTGATCCGCAGTCATCCATCCATCCATCCGTTTGTCCATCTGTGCATTCACGCACGTACCCATGGACCTGGGAATCCAGGGAACTGTGTGCCATCTCTATCTGCTCCAGCGCCCCTGCCTGTGACTGTGTGTGCTGAGGCGGCTGGGCACGGGGCTGTGTCCCCCCTGCACGCCGAGGGGACAAAGCAGGGTTCCAGGGCAGCAGGCGGCAGGGAGTCTGGTCCTATAGGTGCGGAGGCGATGTGGCCCAAGGGGTGCAGGTCGGGGATGGGGGCAGAACCGGCTGGCCTTCCTGGGCTGCTGCGGACTTCCGCTTACTCTCTGAGAGAGACGTTAGGTCACTGGATTTTTAATTTTCGGGGGGTGTTTTGAACATTTCTCTTTTTGTGGTGAAATTTACTCAGTATAAAATGAATCCTTTGACAGCAAACAACTCCGTGGTGTTTAGCAGATGCAGAATCTTGTGCAACTACCCTTACCATCTAATTCCAAAACACCCCCCCCTCCAAAAAAAACCCCAACATCTTCCTGCTGGCAACCATGAAGGCACCTTTGTCCCTGCGGACTGGCCTGCTCTGGATGTTTCCCACACACGGAATCCACACCACGGGGCCTCCTGTGTTCCAGGTCCGTCCACGCTGCAGCCTGACTCAGAGCCTGGCTCCTGTTCCTGGCTGCGTAATATTCCACAGTGTAGCCGAGCCCCATTCTGTGTTTGCATTTTGTGCACTGATGGACGTTTGGGCAGCTTCAACCTCTGGGCCTGAGTGCCCGGGCAGGATTTCAGGGGCAGGTGGGCTGGCTCTCCCTGTCTCTCAGGACTGGCCTGCCCAACGGGGCCCACACTTGGCGTGGAAGGACGTGGAGCTGGGAGCCTCCATGGGCTCAGGGAGAGGGATGGAAATAAAAACGGACTCGTGGTCATCCGGGACAGCTGGGCACTCTGCTGGCCTCCGCGGCCCGGCCCCGCGGCCGCGCCTGGAATTCCGAAGCTGTTGCTTTCCTGAGGCCCAAGGGCTGGCGGTGCCTCCGGCTGGGAGAAGCTTCCGAAAGCCACCACTATGAATAGCTCAGGGCACGGAGGGCGCGTGGCTCACCTGGTCGCCGCATTTCCCTCACACGCCACCCGGAGCCAAGGCAGCGCCTGGGGCGCAATGAGCCCAGGGGGGATTATCCGCAGGAACGCTGGGGTCCGAATTTAGACGCCGCCTTCGCCTTTTAAAGGCAGAACGAGCCACCTCTGTGTGCGGCCCTGGATGCCTGTGTGTCCACACTGTGCCTTCACCGCCCACAGCTCGGCCTCCTGGGCCAGGCCAGGCTGGGGACAGCGTGACCCGAGGACACAGCGGGGTCGCCAGCACCCAGCGTTCAGCTTGACCTGGGGGACGTGGCACCCCCAAATTGGGGAGGTGCTGGACCCCCCACTGGAGGGACGGAAGGACCACTGAGCCTTTTCCTCCATTGTGTCTGGTCCTGGAGTCCGCAGGACCGACCCCCCGAGAACCCAGCTGCCCCAGAGCTGGGCGGAGGGGTTCACAGGGGGCACCCCATACCACCTGGGGCCCGGCCTTTTTTCGGGTCCATCTTGACGGGCCTGTGCGTCCGAGCCTGGCACCCTCTCGGCGGCCAGCTGTCCCTGTTTGCGTGGTTGCCTGGAGCTGCTGCAGTTATAAATAGCGGGGTCAGCTGGGGCCACCTCGGGGTGGACGCCAGGGACCAGCGGCTGCTGTAAACAGTGATGCCCCACCCGGCCTCCGGGGCCACTGGTTACTGGGCAGCTCCTTCATGGGCCGCGTGGGGCTCAGTGCCGCCCCCCACACACACGAAGGGCCTCGTTTCAGGGACCCCCGAGCAGCCTCCGGTTCCTCCAAGACCCAGAGGGACATGTGGCTAACAGCGGAGCCGTAGGGACCCAACGGCTACATTGTGAGGTGTTTTCAGCACGATGGTTTCGGGGGCGGTTCGCACGAGCCGGGCAGACCACCCCGGGCTGGGCACCGGCCTCTGCTGCTGGTTCTGGGCTGCGGCCAGCCCGCGGGCGGCGCCCCTGCGTTGTCCGAGGGGCTTCCTCCACCGAAACACGGCTGCGCCGTGAACAACCTGGGTGCAGAGGAGGCAGGCCCACGTGCCTGTTCTGTTCCGTTTTCCATAAATGCTGTTCCGTCCACTTCCTCTTCCTCTGGTATTTGTCCACAGCATTTCCTTTTCTCTCCCTCACCGCAAGGATGCAGTATGTGAGGCCACAAGAATGCAGTATGTGGGTTTCAGACTGGGGAGGCTGGCCCCCAGGGCGCCTGCCTTACTCAGCAGTCCATGGTACAGGTGGATTTTTTTGGAGCGTGGCACGTAGCAGTGAAGCAGCCCTCCTGTGCTTCCTCCAACAGGGGCTGACAGGGAATTTTCCAGAGTCTGACTTCCGGGAGACACACAACGTTTCCTCACTGGAGGCACGGGGTGGGAGAGGGGAAGTGTTGAGGCACGGCGTGAGAAGCATGGAAGGGGTTTGTTGGAAGTCGGGCACTTGGGGGGGTGGTGTGTCCCTATAGTGCAGGTGGGTATCAGAAGGGGCTGGAGCCCCCTGAACGGTCCCCTGGGGGTCCCTTCTGCAGGGACTGCTGGTGGCAGGGGTCCTGCTGCAGAGCTGGCTGAGCCCCAGCAGCACATGTTTCCTCTTGTTTCCAGAACACGGGGAGACGGGGGTGACACATGCCAGGTGTGCTGGAGAAGGCAACCCTGACCGTAGCCTTCTGGTGGGCCCAGTTCCCCAGAAGCTTCCACCAGGACAGAGTTTTCGGCTTTTCCAGCAAAGGGACAGGGCAATGTCTGAGGAGCAGAGAGTGGACTCCCCCTGGGGAGGACTACGGGGGGAAGGGGACTCAGAAGCTGTCTTAGCAAATAACCACCCACGGGGGGTTAAAGCCACAGACATTGATGTGTCCCCCTGGCCTGGAGACCAGACGTCTGAGGTTCAAGTGTCCCGGGGCCGAGCTCCCTCCACAGGCTCCAGGGAGGGGCCTCCCTGCCTCTTCCAGCTCCGGGGGCTCCAGGCGTCTGTCCCTGGGGTGGTGCCCACATCCTTCCTCTCTGCCTCCGTCTCCACGTGGCTTCTCCTCCAGGTCTGCGTCTCCTCTTCTGTCCCTTCTCAGGACACTGTCATGGGACGCAGGGCCACCCTGACCCAGGACCACCTCCTCTCAGACCCTTCACTCTTCCCACCTGCAAACACCCTGTTTCCCGGTTGAGTCACATTCCAAGGTCCTGGGGGTTAAGCAGCAGCTCCCGGAGAAGGCCCGGTCCCTCGCTCTGTCCGAGGTGACATAACAAACCCCTCAGACTGCCCGTCTTGTGAACAGCAGGCCTTTATTCCTCCCAGTTGGGATATCGGACGTCGGAAATGAAGGCAGCCACTGATTCTGGTTCTGACAGCAGCTCTGAGCCTGGTTCGCTCCGGGGGTCTCCTCACTGTGTCCTAACGCCGTGGGGAGCTGGGGGAGGGACTGGGGCTCTCCGGGCTCCCACATGAATCCCACCAACCTGTCCTTCGTCACCTGCATGTGCAGGCCCCCAGCATGGAACCTCGCAGGGCTCATGGGTGACCCCGAGACCGGAGGCCTCCAAGAGGCCTGCCTTATGTGATGAACCTCTTGCCCACACCTCCCGGCCCTCGCTCTGCTCCCGTAAATGTCAGTACAAGGACTTACCACGTCTGCCCGGAGGACTCAGGACCCTTTGGCCACTGTGGGCACCATCTCCTCCGGAAGCGCTGGCCGAAGTCTTGGGGGGCAGCATGGGGTGCCCCGCACGGGGCATCGGAGGAGTGAGAGGAAGGAAGCCGCGCCCACCGGCCCCCAGACTCACTGGGCGGGGCTCTGCCCTGCAACTTCCCAGCCCCATTCCTCCCTGCAGGCTTGTAAACTCCGGGCTGGGAACCTGTCCTGCACCCATAAACGTTTGCTGCGTCCCGCGCTCGGGAGCTGCGTGTGAGCCCTCGGAAACACAGTCTTGGTTTATTAGGTCATAAAAGTGTGTTTAAGAGCCCCGTGTGCACGGGCCCTGGACGCCCCTGGCTCCCGGGGGAAGAGGGGCTTACCAGCCGGACAGGCCTGGCTGGGGGTGGGCGGGGCTGCTGACCTGCCGGGTTGCAGGGGCGAGGGGCGCCCGCTGGCCACGGAAGAGCAGGGGGGAGGCTGCTGGCAGCCCGAGGGAGGGGGAAACTCAGTGTCTCCCCCATCAGCGGGTGCTGAGGGCCAGCCAGCGGGTACATGGACGCCCAGCCGGCCCCGGGTGCAGTCCAAGGTGCTCGGCCGGTTTCAGGACGTAAAATGACAACCGTGGTGGCGGCAGGCCTCTGCCCCCTGCGGACCTGGCCAGTCCAACTCTCCTGGTGCCCCAGGCCCCGTTCACCCCGACTGGGTCTCCCCCTCGCTCGCTGGTCCTGGACGTGGCACAGCAGTGAGCTCTCTGCACCAGTCCTGTGGTTGGTGCGGCTTCACACATGGAAACTCAAACTCTTTCGCAGGCTGGGGCCGGATTTGGTCCTGTCCATGCTGGCTGGCCGGTCCCGAGGTGGACACTCGGGCCGGCAGGGTCCCTGCTCCACTGCCCTCTGTGGCTGTGATGTGCGGGTAAGAAGATGCATGATTTCTGTGGCCCGAGGCTGTGGGGGAGGCTTTAACAAATCGGGGCCAGAATCCACGGGGCCTCTTGCCCTCTGCAGCGCTGCGCGTGGGATTTGAGTTGCTTACCATGGATTCCAGGGGGCAACTCCGAGACGCTTGCCAGCAAGGAGGTGGTGTTTCCTAGGCTTCAAGTACTGGATGAAAGTCCCATCTGCCTGTGTGAGGTCCGACATCACTTCTTGGTATGCCCAACCTCGCCGCCCCCCCCCCACACACTTTATTTATTTATTTTTAGAGATGGGGGAGGGAGGGAGAAAGAAGGGGAGAGAAACATCAGTGTGTGGTTGTCTCTCATGCGCCCCCTAGTGGGGACCTAGCCCACGACCCAGGTGTGTGCCCTGACTGGGAATCGAACCGGCGACCCTTTGGTTCCCAGGCCGGCACTCAACCCACTGAGCCACACCAGCCAAGGTTATATATATACATATATATATTTTTTAATAAAGTAAATGTTACCACCATATTCTTAATTACCCATTCAGAGAACACGGGCTCCACATGCAGCTGGGCTTGTCAAGACGGGGAACGGACCAATGATGAACTCGGCTGTCCCTGCATCGGAGCCTTTTATCCACCATCCACGTGACTCCATGGTGACAGCACCATTCCTTTGACACTGGGCGGCTCAGGTGTGGGGGTGCCAGCCCCACCCCACGGCCCAGGGATTCTTCCGGAGCTGCTGTGTCTCCACGTTCCACCAGCACTGTCTTTGACAAAAAGATCCATAACTAAGAAAATGGAAAGTGCAATGTATTACTTTCCTGGGGAAGCTGTAACCCAGCGCCACCGTGGGGAATGGAAAAACGGAGGCTATGCTTTAATAACCCCACAGGGCCAGGTGTCTGAGGTCACCCAGGTGTCCTGGGGACGTGCTCCCTCTGCAGACTCCAGGGAGGGTCCTTCCCGCCTCTTCCAGCTCCTGGGACCCCAGGTGTCCCCAGGCTGGTGGCTGCGTCCCTCCCATTTCTGCTTCCATCTCCACGTGGCTTCCCCTCCGGGTCTGCGTCTCCTCTTCTGTCCCTTCTCAGGACACTGTCATTGCACACAGGGCCACCCTGACCCAGGACGCCCTCCTCTCAGACCCTTCACCCATCCCACCTGTAAAGGCCCCATGTCCAGATCAGGTCCCGTTCCTAGTTCCTGGAGGTCACGATGGCACACGCCTCACTTAGGGGACACTGTCCAACCTGCCACTGCTTTGTTTTTCTATGAAACGTGAAAGGCAGCGAGGTGAAGAGACGGGGTGGGTTTTCGCTGATGTTTCGCCGGTGTGGGGTGGGGGTTTACAGATCCCAGGGGTGTGGGGCACACTCTCACTTTTTAACCGAATCCCCCTGAGTGGACTCCTTTCCTTGTTCTACAAAGGAAATGTTTATTGCATTTTTGGGGGGGAGGTGGGGGAATGCAACAAGATAGCTACAATGAAAAAGTGGCCTTCGGTGAATTAACTTTACCGCCGCCTCGGGTATAACTGCTTGGGGTTTCCTGCAACGCCACATTAGCGGATGCCCCATAATTAATGGAAGCTGGAAAACGGAGCATGAATTTGCACGTCATTCACACAGTGAGCCTCCCGCCTGCAGCCCTGTTTTCCGCGCTCTCCCTGCTCTGTAGTTCCGCACGCAACAGGCAACAGCACAATTCTGTTTCCCGTGTAAACTTTGTAAGTCCTGCACAGGCCTTCTGAGTTTCGTGCTTTCGTTTACTTTGTGGAGTTTATTAGAGGCAAAAATAAAATCCCTACTCCAGGGCACCGACTGGCCTGTAAATTGCCCAGTGGTGAAATAAATGGGCTTTTTCAAAGCGTGGGATGGAAAGGAATATAAATTCCCCTCGTTAAATGAAGGAGATCCAAATGTTCCCAAACATCCTGCCCACTTTATTCAAAACCTCAGCGGAGACGCCCAGTGTCCTCAGAAGAAGACCCAGGGGTCAAGGGCTTTCACTCGGATGCAGATGGAAGCAGCCAACGACTTTCTGTGGTTCTGCTGCCGCTCCGGCTCTGAACCCCTGGTGCCGGCATTTCCAGTGCTCACACCGGCTCACACGCAGTGCTGGGGGTGCGGGCCACGCAGGGCATTCCAGGAGCAGTGCTACAGAAAGGAATCACGTAAATCCCGCAGTCTCTGTTCATTGGTGTTTGGGTTCAGCACCTAGGGAACAGCCCCTAGGTGCCCCTACCAGGAGGTGTCCTCATACTGTAGCGCTGTGTCTGCTCGGAGGAGAAGCCGGCCGCCCAGGGTGGAGTGAGGGGTCGGGTAAACCCATTTTCCAGACATGTGTTCAGAGTCCCTCCAGGAGCTGCCGGATGCTGGTTTTGAGACGGAGGGCATGAACACCACTGTGCATGTCCAACCCCACTTCTTGAGACATGGGAGCATCCTCTGGGGTCAGGGGCCAACGGAGCAGGACACCACGGGGCCCCGAATACCCAGCAGCATGGGTGGCCTCCCTGTGGCCACTGCCACCACAGCTGGGGCACCAGTTGCCTGAGACAAAGTGGGACCGGACACACAGCTGGACCCCAGTGGGAGCCCAGCACTTGGGACGGGTCCTATGGATGGCTGTGGTCCCGAGGCCATGGCCCGAGGTCTATCTTCAGAGCCCACAGACAACTCTCGTTCTGCACAAACATTGCTGATGCTGCATGGCCCTGGCTGTCCCCCACCTCACTGGGTGTTCGAGGAGTCAGCTCGGGGCCACTGGGGCCGCGTCCAGCCCCTGGGCAGGTGGCTGTCTGCCAGGCCAAGTCCACGCAGTGCACGCTGGGTTTCCTGGCTGGAGACTCGTATCGGCAGCCAGAGGGTGCCACGGTGCCTGCAGGAGATGGAAGAGGGGCTGGGGCTGCTCACCTGTGAGTCACCTGTGTGGGCAGGCAGAATACCGGTGGGGGGTCCGAGGTGCTACATCAGCTCCAGTCCCTGCTCTGATGCAGTGCTATAGCTCAGTGATGTGCTGGGGTGATGGTCCCTCCTACCGCTGTGTCCCTGTCTCAGGTGGGGGGTGTCCTGATGCCCAGGATGGGTCTCTTCTCACCCATGGGAGGCTCTGGAGGGGCCCCAGCCCACCAACCTGGGCCCTGCCCCCAACAAGGTGACACTGGAGGTCGGGAACAGTTCACTGCACAGCAGTCCTGTCCACACAGATGGATGTGCAAACATTGATTTGGCCTCTGAAACCCGTGTAACATTTTGCACCAACTACCCTTCAATAAAACATAAATAAGTAAAGAAACTTGCATTACAAAGAGCACCCCTCGGCTTCTAAAACCAACACGGTGGAAAGAAACAGACCCAAAAAGGAGGAAGAAACATAAAAGGGGCTGCAGTAGGGTGGACACAGTGGCCCACAGCAGTCCCTGGTAGAACATTCTGGAAGACACTGAGGGGAAGGCAGAGACCTAGAAAATCGGAGAGGCTGCGATGACCCAGCACCTGCAGAGGGCTGCGTGCCTGCCTTCCTTCAGAATTAGCCGGCATTTGGGCCCCAGTGGGCGTTGCTGGGGGGACCAAGGGCCACCCGGGGGTGACTGAGGCTGGAGATGTCCCGCTGCCCAGGGTCAGGGCGGAGGACGCTGAAGGCGTGGGACTGGCTGGGGGGGACATTTCTGCGTCCTCCCCTCCCCGTCTCTGTCTGGGTCTGGCATCTGTCCATGCCACAGGTGGACCGATCCCTCACTCCCTGGCGCTCAGCTACCCGGGCCTGCCTGTCTGCGCGCCCGCCCACCCGCACACACGACACTGGGGCACGCCTGCCCATGTGCAGACATGCGCCCGACTGCGTGCACAGGTAGGTATTTCTCGTCCATTCTTTCCGAGGCTCAGAATAGCCCACCCACACGCAGCCCCTCTTTCTGAGAAAATGCTCCGTGTCCTGCACTCAGAAGGTCCCGCGTGTATTCCGGTTCCCACGGTCCCTCCCGCGGGCTGCTGCCCCACAAGAGGCTCCCATGGGGTGCGTCCTGGGAGACGTTTCTGGGCCGCGGAGGGAGCAAGCGTGCGCGCCCCTGCTCACCCTCGGATCTGAACTTGGACGCGGACTTGGAGCCAACGCGGGTGTGGGGTTCCCGTGTTGCTGTTCCCCACGTGGCCACAAGATGGCAGTGGGGCCCACGGAAAGGCCGCGGCCTGCAGGCTGGAAATCCTGGTGTCTTGCCCCCTTTTCCCCTTTCCTGGCTGACCCAGGGCGATTGCCCGCTCCCCTGTCCAACCAGGTCCGGGTTCTGTTTGGTGTGCAGATTATCGGGGAATGTGTATGTGTGTGTGGGGGGGCAGTGTGGCAGCCAGGGGCCCCTGGCCGTCCCACCCTCTGCTCCCGCCCTCTAGGAAGGGACGTGCAAATGCAGGCAGCCGGTTGTGGGAGCGGGCCGGGGAAGGGTCCTTGCCGGGTGACCGTTCTCCGCTCCTGTGCCCAGCGCTGACATCAGGTGGCCCATAACCACCCTGAGCCACTTCTGCGAGAAACCCTGGGGGTTCCTACCTGGGGCTTCCTCCCTGCCTGCCGGGGGAGCTGGAGCCTTCTGGTCTTTCCCAGGGAAACTCTTTCTGTTGCTGCAGAAATTGTCGAGGTGTCCGCCAAAGCCCCAGGGAACGGGCGTGGAGGGCTCCCCATGGGTTCACGTTTTGCGGACCCTGGAGGAGGCGGGTGCGGTACCCCCACTGCGACCTCGGTTCATTACCGTCTGTGCAGCTCTCTGCTTCCTGCTTTTCACAAGCGTGCGGCGGATGTTTCCGGAAGGTGGTGGGCCTTCTGTTTCTGTTTTCTTTTGCACTTTTATTTTTGATTTTTAGAGAGGAAGGAAGGAGAGAGACACAGAGAGAGAAACATCCATTTGCTGTCCCACATGTTGATGCCTCCTTGGGTGCTTTCTTGCATGTGCCCTGGCCGGGGATTGAACCCGCAGCCTTGGCGTTTGGGGACGATGCTCTAACCGACTGCGCCACCTGGCCGTCCTTCCGCTGTGTCTGCGGGGTCTCCGCGGTGGTCACTTTGTTCTCCACGGGGTTTCAGAAGCACCCAGACGCAGCACCTCCTGGATTCGTGACTTGTCAGGGAGCCATGGCCATGACGGGGGGAGAGGGGGGACTTGCAGTAAACAGCCCCAGGGCTGCCACGTCCAGACGCGCCGACCTGCAGGGAGGGGTCGACCGGCTGTGCCTCCTGACGCCCCTCAGGGTCAGCGGGGAAGGGACAGGCCGTGTGCGTGCGCCTTGAAGGCGGGCAGTGGCCTCGACGACAGCAAGGCCAGGGTCCTCTCTGCAGACCTTGAGTGGTCCGGGCAAGTGGGTCATCCGTCCACAGGGCACCCTGGACGTGCTGACCCTTTGCTGCACATAACGGCCATGCAATCAAACAGGCAGTGGTCACCGCTCGGGGGAGAGATGCCGGGACAGCGAGGCCTTCGCTGGGAGCCCGGGTCGCCGGCCAGAGACATCACTGGTGCCGAGCAGACGTGCAGAGTGGCCCGGCGGCAAAAGCACAGTCCCTCGCCCGGAGACACGGGGAACCTCCCACACGCGAGCCAGTCCCTGCAGCCTTGGCAAGAACAACCCGTCCTGTGGGGGCCTAGGGGACATGCTTCTAGTGCATGCACCTGTGTTTCCGAAGACGACTTTGAGGGACGAGACTGGCGTCGCTCCCGCCTTCCTGAAAACGCCCTCAAAGTGCTTTAGCTGCTGCGGACGGGAAAGCGGGGGTTTCCCCTGGACAGTTCCCCCGCCGACCCGGGTGGCCTGTTGTTTCGGGGAGGCAGACGAGAAAGCGTCCCTGGGGGCGGGCAGGGAGCAGGAAAAGGGCACCTGTTTTAACGGCCTGTCCGCCTTATACTGCACGCTCTTGGGCGTCTGAAACCGGACTGGTGGTGAGGAGACATGTGGACTCGGGAACTGAGTCTGTGAACTTTTCCTACTTTGGGAACGGAAGACCCACCCGGCTGTCGTGGAAGGCAGGGTCTGCAGAGTGGGGTGATGGGTGTTCCCCCAAATGTATGTTCACGTGGAACCTGGGAACGGGACCTTATCTGGAACCAGGGTCTCTGCAGATGGGATGAGAGGAGGGTCTGAGAGGAGGTCGTCCTGGGTCAGGGTGGCCCTGCGTCCAGTGACAGTGTCCTGAGAAGGGACAGAAGAGGAGATGCAGACCCAGAGGAGAAGCCACGTGGGGATGGAGGCAGAGACGGGAGGGATGCAGCCACAAGCTTGGGGATGCCTGGGGCCCCCAGAGCTGGAAGAGGCAGGAAGGACCCTCCCTGGAGCCTGTGGAGGGGGCACAGCCCCGGGACACCTGGACCCCAATGAGCTTGAGGTGTCTCTTGGCCGTCCGCTGGCCTCTGGTTGGACACCCTCACTTCTCCCAGCGGAAGGAGGAAACAGCAGAGTCCCATTCTGGCACCCCCAGCCCTTGGGCGTGGGTGTCCCCGATGTTGGTGAGAACCTGGCCTTGCTCCTCCTGAGGAAGGTGGGTCCGCCGCCTGAATCCCAGGCGCAGACCCTGCGGGCCCGTGGGCGGCTGGGCGTCCCTCGCCGCCAACCCCTCCCCCCACGACCTGTGTGCGGGCGACGGGAACCTGTGGACTTTCGCTCTGGCGGCCCTTTGATCTGAGGCTGATGCGGGGAGATGGGGAGGAGGAAAAGAACTTTAAAAACGGTGAGGAGCCCTAATTGAAGTTAACATAAAAGAAGACACACGGTGTTAATTGGTCTGTTTTAGGCAGACTTCGGGCCCTGGGGACCCCGTGCCTAACCCCCCGCCAAAGAGTCAGGACTCACATCTTTAATTCAACACGCTTTCTGCTAATTACCTCCGCGGAAGGTGAGCTTTGATTGTGGGACTTTACAGTGGGATCTCGGAGTCTGGCCAGCCGCCGTAAGATAAATAAATTAGGGCTGAGTGATTGGAGACGGTGAAGGGCTTTTGCGTGATAAAAGCAGCTGGATGGTGACCCCTGTCCCACCCCCACCCCACCCCACGAGGAGGGGCCGTTTGCGGGAGACCCGGGAACCCTCACTCTGCCTTCTACCCCAGGGTTCCGCTGGGGGGCAGAGTCTGCATGGGGCCCACCCTGGGGTGTCTGTCTGTCGTGGCTAGAAATCAGGCTTCGGGAGGGCTAAGGTGGGGGGTGGTGGAGGGGGCCTCAGGTGAGCCGTGGAGTGGAGGGTGCAGGAAGTGGAATCTGCCTTCCATGGGAAAGGTGGCTGGTGGGGAGGGGGCGTTGGCAGCTTCACCCGTGGGTGGGGAGGGCGTTGGAGTTCACGGTCAGGGCGCCCCAGGCAGGCATACGGACGGCTGGGTCATGGGTGGGGGTGTTTCCCAGACACCCTGGGCCTGGCTTCCTGCTGGGGCGGGGGGGCTGGACCCCTGTACAGGCACGCGGGTGTGCTCAGAAGGTTAGGGACCAGGTGTCCCGAGATGCCTGCTTTCTGCCCGGGCCAGGTGAGACCCCTGTCCGATGGTGCAGGCAGTGAGGGTCTGCATGGGGTGCAGCTCAGGGTCCCCCGGGGACCACGGCCCTGGGCCGCTCACACTGATCCCCGCTGTGATTCTGTAATTAGTGCTGGTTAGTATTCTCCACTGTGGGTCCGTCTGCTGTGGGCTGAGGGCACGTCAGCGGGCCTTGGCCGTGGAGACGGGAGGCCGCCCTGCGTGCAGGCCCTAATTAGGCCTGGATGTCAGGAAGGATTCCCAGAGCCAGCGAGGTGGAGGGGAGGGCGGGAGCTGAGGGGACTGAGAAGAGCAGGTGGGGAGGGGCTGGCGGGTGCCTGCATGGCTCCGGGGCACAGGGCTGTCCAGGTGAGTGGGGCAGGGAAACCGAGGCCCGCAGAGGGACAGCCCCAGAGAGGAGGCCGTGGGCCATTGTCTCATTGTCTGCCGCTGGTCAGCGAGACCCGAAGACGCTTCAGGATCGAGAATTGAGGAGGAAAGTAAGCACTGGGCTTCAGACCCCACCACACTGGCTGTTTTCAGCCCGAGGCTCATGCCTCTGTCCGCATAGCCGTGCCCATCGGAGGCAGAAGCCCACCAGCCCTGGCCAGCCCGAGGGGCTACGGAAAGGCCTTTTTTGAGATGGGTTCATCCAGGAATCCACTGGAGGAGCAGACAGTCGTGGGGCACCTTTGCGGGGATGGGGAAGCTGAAGGAGCTTCTCCCGGGGAAGGAGCTCCTGCTGGGGGTAGCGAGGGGGCCTTGAGGGGAAGCAGGGAAGGGCAAGGGGGGTGGGGAGATGGCAGAATGTGAGTTGACAAGACGAGAGTCAGATGCCGGCGTGGGAAATACTCCCCCCCACCGCCGAGGCCCGTTCATAAAAATGAAGTTGCTTTCGCAGTGCAAAGGATGAGATCTTCCTCTGAACCCAGTTTTCTCTGGAAAGACCCCCACGGGGAAATAGCAGAGCTTCTGTGCACCCAGATTCCTGTCAGGGTGGAGTCCTGGCTCTCGGGGCCTCAGGACGGGGCTGCATGTGGAGATGAGTCTTTCCAGAGGGGATGAAGGTGTAGTGAGGTCCCTAGGGTGGCCCTGGTCCCACGGGACTGGGGTCCTTATAAGCAGAGGAGCTGGGGACACAGGCACACCCAGAGGGATGCCCATGGGAGGACACAGGGGGAAGACGGCCATCTACACGCCCAGGAGAGAGGCCTCAGGGGGAGCTAGCCCTGCCCACCCCTGGGTCTCGGCCCCCAGCCTCCAGGACGGGGAGGGAGAAGTGTCTGTTGCTCAGCTGCCCCGTCTCTGATGCTAAGTCATGGCAGAAGCCCAGAGCCTCTGACAAACACACAGCAGAACAGAAAACACTGGGGGAAAGCCCACATGCATTTCCCCTCAGTGCCAACGACTATGGACAAGTGATGGACGTTCATCTGTCCAGCCCCACTTCCAACCCACACCAACTTTGGGTTTTCCTTCCTTTTCTTTTGCCTTTGGGGCATGTTTAAAGTCAATCAATCAATCAATCAATCAATCAGATCCTCACCTGAGGACGTGATGATTGATTTCAGACACAGAGCAAGGTTGGGGGGACAGAGAGGGAAAGGGAGAGACACGGTTCAGTTGCCTCTCATACGCGCCCCAACCAGGGATTGAACCCGCAACCCAGGCAAGTGCCCTGAGCGGGAGTTGAACCTGTGACCCTTGGGTTTATGACACAACGCTGCAACCCCCTGACCCACGCCGGCCGGGGCTGCGTTTGGGGCATTTTGAAAGAAACCAATATGTTGGATTATTTTTCTCTGTTGATAGCTCCATGTGTGTCTGGAAAAGATGGGTTTATTTCATGACGGTTATTTTTATTATGTTATTGACAGACGTGATGTTATTAGGTTACTTTGTGTGGCGTGCTGCATGGGGAACATCGGTCTTACATCTGTTATTCTGTTGCCAGAGAGGTGGAGTCGAGAGAAGGTGGCAGTCCTGCCCCTGCCCCTCCTTTTCGGATGAGGAGGGAGGCCTCCGTGGTCTGTGGAACCCCGAGGCCCCTGCTGCTTCCCCAAACTTTCCTCCCGGAGCTGTTACAGCTGCGTCCAGCTTCCGTGGACCTGCAGCGGGGAGAGGACCCGCCATGTGCCCCCATGGGCGCTCGGCCCACCACCGATCGAGCCAGCCTTCCTTCCACCACAGGCCCTCGGGCCCCAGGACCGACACCTGGATGGCGGGGACCCTGGAAACCAGGAGCATCTAAAACGCACGCCATCCGTGCTGAGCAAGGGACTGAAATCCCGAGGTGAAGGTGGCCAGTTTGCATACACTTGGGGGTCTTCTCCGGCCTCCTCCTCCTCCGCCTGCCAGCCACGAGGGACCCCTGGCTTTCCACACCGAGCTGTGTCAACAAGCAGCGAACCCGGGAAGCCGAATCGGCACCGGTCTGCGCACCATCCGCTCGGGAGCCCCCTTGCAGAACCCAGCAAGTTTTAGAAAAAGTTTACAGCCATCCTTTTCAAGTGTCTGTCTTGTCTTTTTTTTTTTTTTAAGGAAAAGGAGGGGAAAAAAAAACACACCCCGAGTTCCTCCAGTCTTCCTTATTCTGACACGGTTTCCCTTTAGAAGATCTCCAACTACAAGCGGGGACATGACATCCCGCGCTCCCCTGCGAACGCAGCGCGCGTTTGATTTCTGACACGGCGCCGTAGGTGCGCCTGACAGCTCTCCGACGCGCGCCCGGCCGGCCTCTTTCAAGCGAGGCGAGGCGGGCGGACCCAGCCGGCTGTCCCGCGAGCCCCGCTGCCTTTGTAGAGCCGGCGGCGCGGGGGCCCCCACGCTGCGCTCGCCCCGCGCGCTGACAGGCGGCCCGCACTTCCCCCTAATCACGAATAAAAGGCAGCTCCCCGTAGGTTACATATCTTCTCTGGTTTGACATTGACCTTAATACATAATTTACCCACCGAGCCTGCACCGTGTGGAACGAGATGAGAAAAGACCACAGAACTGGCAAATACAGCGATGTTCAATCAGAAATCATATTTGTTCCTGCGCGCCGAGACGTGGGCGTTTGGGAGGGGAGAGGCTGGAGGGGCCGAGAGAGGAGGCGCCCCTGCCCTGCAAGGCTGTCTGCAGGACAAGGGCGGTACACCGGGGCTCCGTCCTGGGTCGGGGACTCGGAGGCTCAGTGGGTGGAAGCGCCGTGCGGGGGGGCCTGGGGGCGGAGCACCGGGGAGCGCGGGAAACGCACGCAGCGTCTTGGGGAGCCAGCGCGCCTGGGAGTCTCGGATCTGCCGCACAGGAGGAGGCGGGCAGGGGTATGTGGGCGGGAAGGTGCAGGTCAGAGGTCAGGTACGCCCTGCAGGACACGCACGCACACCTCACCACACACATGCACACGCACCTACACACACATGCCCACCGATGGACATGCATGCAACATGCCCTGAACACGGGGACGCACACCTGCACATGTGCCCACAGGCCCACTTCACACCTGCACACTCATTCACACAGGTGCACACGTGTGCACACCCACATGAATATACACACTTCACACACATTTAACTCCACAGATATACACACATCATGAGTCTGCACGCCATGTCCACACACATACACGCACAGGCGTGCACACTCGCCCGAGCTCTTCACAGGAGCCTGGTGGGTCTCGGTCACACTTGTCGGCTGGTGTCCGCAGGCTCGACTGCGCTGCTTGTGCGCTGGGTCCCCGTGTGGCCCAAGGAGGCGTGGCGTGCTGCTGGTGGGCGTGGGGGTGCGGTCACCACGGGCACCTGCGAACCACATGCATGTCTCACACAGAAGCATGATACCCGGGAAGGGAGGCATGCGTGCCCCATGTGACATTCCTGTGGCCGTCCCATCCCAGCTCAGAATCTTAGTATCGGTTTTGTGTCCCGTGTGCACGGTCAGATGCTGCCCCGTGTCTGAGCTTTCCGTGGTGGTCCATTGTGGGACGTGTGTGATTTCTTCCTGTTGCTCCCGGCTCCATTCCGAAGGGCCCATGAGGCAAAACCTGCTCGTCAATTTTTCATGATGAGAATAAACAATATATAAACCACAAAGCTGGAAGGAGAGGAAATCGTCACACAGATGCATCTTGTACGTTTTGGCGATTTTTCCCCTTCAGTCTGAACTTTTATAAATATACAGGTGTATCCCTGACGACTCAGAGAGGGTAGGTGGTGAGTGTCCCGTGTCCCAGGATGGGCCTCACGGGCCCCGGAGACACAGCTGCTGCTCTGGTCCCAGTGCCTCTGAGGGACCCACCCCAACCCACCCCACCCCCTCCCTGCCCGGGGAACGTGGCCACACCACCGTGATGGCGACTGTCAGGGTGCTTCTGTCAGGCTGTTTTGCTATTCATTCGTTGGGCCATCCACCCATCTTCCTGTCCATCTATCCATCCATCCATCCGTCCATTTCTCCATCTATCTATCCACCCATCCATCATCTATCTATATAACATCTATACCTCTATCCATTCATTATTATTTCTCTGTCAGTTTTCATACATCTGCAAACTGTTTTTATGTTTCTGTTTTCTTTCTTTTTTTAAACAGGGTTTATGTATTTATTTTTAGAGAGAGGAAGAGAGGGAGAAAGACAGGGAGAGAAACATCAATGTGTGGTTGCCCCCTACTGGGTACCTGGCCCACAACCCAGGCATGTGCCCTGACTGGGAATCGAACCTGTGACCCTTTGGTTCTCAGGCTGGCGCTCAATTCACTGAGCCACACCAGCCAGGGCTGTTTTTGTTTTCTTGATACGCCTGTTTGCACGTCCTGCCCATTCTGCACGGCATTTGTTATCTTCCCCTTCTTAAACAGAAGCTTACTGTGGTGAGCATATCAACCATTTATCTGTGACATAGGCCGCAAATATTTTTTTTTTCTCCGTACATCTATTGCCTTTGGCTCGGTTTACGGTGTGTTTTACTTTTTGTCCACGGGACCAGACATACGTTGGTGGAGTCAAATGTGTTACTTTCCCTTTTATTGTATCTAGACTTTCATTCATTCGTGGTTAGAAAGTCTTTCCCTACACACAGTGTGTGGGAATTCAGCGATTTTTCCCACTGTTACTTGTATATTTAAAAAAACCCCACAGGTATGCCTCTGATTAATTTATTTGTGCATAGTATGAGGAATGGGGCTTTTGGCATTTATTGGGAATGTCGACCAGTGCTTTTGGAACCAGATTTCCTCTGGAGCTGGGCTGGTTCTCTGGATTTTGTGGTCTCGTGCACAGGTCTGACTAGTATTCCCGCATCAGTAACACCCTCTTCCAACGACAGGGCTTCGCTGTATGTTCCGCCAGCTGGTGGGACCACCCCTCCCTCCCGTAACTTCCCGCTCAGTGTTTTCCTGCAGCGTTCGCTGTGAACTTCAGTATCGACTTGCTTAACTCTGGGGGGAAAAAAGCTTGCTGTGGTTTTACCGGGATCACATCAAATTTATCCATTAACGTAGGGAGGACCTACGGATGTTCGGGGACCCTCGAGCATAAGCAGTGTCTACTTGTTGCTTCTCAGTTTTGTCCGTTTAAGGCGTGTCTCCCAGTTCCACCCCCCAGTGGCTCTGGCCCTGTCCTGTTGCATGTATTCCGAACCATCTTACCTTCCCCGCTGCACAGGCACACGGCCTTTTCTCTGAGACGAGGTGTGTGGGTGCTGGTGGCTCTTCGCCTATAGAAACTCGATTCACCTCTGCACATTCCTGTGCGGAAAGCTCCTCTTGTTGCAGCTTGTCTTATGATGAATTCTGCAGGATTTCTGAGGCACCTACCACGCTGTCTGAAAAGGAGTGTGATTTTACTTTTTATTTTCCGGTTCCTACACACGTAGCCTTGTCTTTGGTGTAACAGCATTAACGCATCCGCGAGGGGAGGTTCTGCGGCCTCTGGTGTGCGTGTTTTATCGAGTTGAGAGGAAGCCATCTGTTTCTAGGTTGGTTTTTTTTTTTAGTGCTTTTAGGGTTTCTACCAAGGGATTTTCCCGGGATCTCTAGAGCTGCTTACATGATATTTCTTCTTAGGACTCCTCCTACAGGAATGATATTCCTATGTCCCCCAATTCCAAAGCATCCTTGCTTCCCCGGTGTGGCCTTCCTGTGGTATCGGGGTCTGTTTGCGATATTTTATGTAGGATTTTTAACATTAATATGCACCAGCGGCGGTGGGATGTCGTTTGCTTTTATTTGTCCTAATTTTATCAGGTTCAAGGATAACCGATAGACTTGCCTCATAAAATGACTTTGAGACCGTTGTTCCCTTTTCATTGCCCTGTGGCAATGCACGGGTGCTGGCCTGTCTGCTCAGCGTGAGTCTGGGAGAATTTCTCTGTGAGGGGTCCTCTCCCCAAGCGGGAAACCATCGAATCCTGCCACTTCGGGGGAGGTGGTTTCTCGAGCATTTTCCCCATGTCCCTGGTACACACTGGCATTTGTACACATTTCAATGTCTTCTGGGGTCAGTTTGGGAGGTCACGTTTTTCTACGTCGCTAAGCCTTTGGTCTACACATTCTAATTTGTTGTCATGGGCATGTGTGAAGTGTTTAGTGCTGTGTATCCTATTTTTCCTCATTACCCAGGAATGTATTTATGGGTGGGGGGGGGGGCAAGAGAAACAGCAATGTGTGAGAGAAACATCGGTCAGCTGTGTCCCCTACGTGTCCCGACCAGGAATCAAGCCTGCAGCGTTTGGGCTCACGGGACGACCCTCGTACCTCGGAGCTGGCCGGCCAGGGCCAGCGTGTGGCCTTCTCA
Source organism: Tonatia bakeri (assembly GCA_004024845.1). Classification (NCBI taxonomy): domain Eukaryota; kingdom Metazoa; phylum Chordata; class Mammalia; order Chiroptera; family Phyllostomidae; genus Tonatia; species Tonatia bakeri. The sequence goes on along the minus strand of PVIA01008827.1, from coordinate 15,228 downwards.
GCAGAGGCGGGGCCACGGGCTGCGTTTCTGGTGCGTGATGCACGCCCACAGGGCAAGGGGACCCTGTGCGCTCCTGCGTCCTCTCACAAGGACAAGCTGACCCCGGAGGCTGGGGCTGCCTCTCGCCGAAGAGCAGGGGTTCACAGGGAGGATGCCGATGGCTTTGCAGGTGATGCGGAGCCTGAAGAGGGAGTCTCGGTCAACGGAGCAGCCCCAGGGGGTGTGGGGCAAGAAGCTTCGAGAGCCCTCCGTGGACTCAGCACCTGGGGTGGCCGAAACCAGGAATTCCCGTCTGGTCCTTGCTCTGTGTTGCCCTTGGGGATTCCAAGTGTGGGCCAGACGGTCACTCCTTGTGATTGAGGACCCCGCTGGGGGTGGGGAAAAATTGTGACCCCAGATGCCGATGACAGAGGTGGACTTGGCAAGGGTTCTGGAAGGACCCCAAGGTAAGCAGGGTCCACAGTCTGGCAGGACACCTGGGCACTGATGTTGGAATGCGTGGGTCAAGGGGAATTGGTGGTGAGGGGGGGTCCCGTTGCTTGAGAGAAAGCAGGGGTCCACTCGAGTGGGGCCAGGGACCTCCATGGGAGCCCCAGGAAGCATCTTGAGTGTGGCCCATGGGACTGGCTGGGGGGACAGCCAGGGAAGGTCTGTACCTGCTGAGAGATGGGAACCCCAGATGGGATCTCGGGCGGCCTGAGCCACGGGGGGGCCGGCGAGGGTGGGGAGGCGGCCGAGTGGTTGACACCGGTGGACTGAGCTGGAAATCGATGCAAACGGTGTCTCACGTCGGGCTTGTCTCCTTCCCAAACACAAACTGCGGCCTCACAGACCTGCCGTCTGCAGACTCCAAGGCCCCAGCAAACCTGAGTCACGCCGGGAGGGCAGAGCCCTAACACGGCAGCGTTTCCTTCCCTGTCTTCCACAAGTTACACCAGCTTTCAGCTGGAGGTGTCTCACTCTCGGAAGCACCCCCCCTCCCCCGCCGCCGCCGCCCCGGGGCCTCCGTGCAAAGCACCCCCTCAGACCCCACGCAGGGGATGTCGGAACTCCCGAAGACTGACCCCTTTCCAAGTTACCAGCAGGAGACGTTGGGACACTTCTCACAAAACCCAGAAACCCATGAATTTTTCAGAGGCCTGTGAGTCCAAAATGGCTGGTCCAATTTGCTTCAAACTGCCCAGCCCGAGCGAGAGCTGGAGAACCTTCCAGCCAGAGCAAGCGTCTCGTCAGACTCGGAAGGAGGTCGGGCACGGGCAGTGTGTGGAGAAGCCGACGAGGTTGTGGGGGCACCGGGGCCCACTCTTCTCCGCAGCACTTCTGGCTTAGCGTGAAATCTCATTTCCGGGAAGAAAGGGGAGGCCCTGGGCTCCTGCAGGGGCATCGGCAATGTTTGCACTCCGTTTCGGGAGACAGATGCCGGGCGGGGTGGGGTGCAGGCCCAGGTGGGGACCCGCCTGGGGGCCCGGAGGCCGGTTCATCTGTAACCCGGGGAGCTGGCCCTGGTGAGATGGGGTGCCCGGGGCTGCTCTGGTGCCCTGCGTCCCTGAGTCTTCCCCCTGGATGGGTTTGTTTCTGGCACCGCAGACGAGGAGGCAGGAGCCCTCCCCACGCTGCACTCCAGGCGGCCTTGGCTTTGTCCTGTGCTTGAAACACGCGGCTGGGATCCCGACCTCAGCAGTGACATTTGCCGCCATAAACCCTTCGACGCCACAGGTGAGGCTGGCCGACAATGGTCACAGGGAGTCAGTCACCCTGACGTCCAGGGTTCCGAACGGCAGACGCTGCGGCAGAGGGACTCAGGGCCCAGGTCCCGCCTCACGGGCTCTGTGCTGCCGGAGGTGAGCGTGGAGTTTTAATGATTTCAATTTTTATTTTTTTAGAGTGTGGCATCCACCAGGTTAAACGGAACAATCCAATGGCATTTACTAGACTCACAATGTGCAAGGATCACCTCTAAGTGACTCCAGAACATTCTCCTCCTCATCCCAAGGACACTCATCTGTACAAACAGTCGCTCCCATGGCCTGCCCCCAGTCCCTGAGAACCAGCCTCGAAGGGGCTGCTCTTTGCCTGCACTGAGCGGTGTCTCCTGACCCCCCCGGGGGTGGTGATGACCAGGCAGGTGCAGACCTTATTGCCGCAGGACCACCCCAGTTTGCACGACCCGGAAATTGGTGGGCAGCCTCCCGGAGCTGGGGGGTGCTTTGGCCTTGTGAGCAAGGTGGGCTGCCCCAGCATGGCCGGGTGGGCGTGCGCCCACGTCACTCAGCACAGACCCACCGTCTCTTCTGCACCTGGACTTAAGAGGCTCGCAGTTTCACCACGGCTGCTGTCTTCATTTCCAGGGTGGGCGTGATGAAGGACCCCCCACTTGGGGCTTCAACAACACATGGTCACCGTCCCTGTCCTGGAGACCAGGCGTCTGAGGTCCAGGTGTCCTGGGGCTGCGCTCCCTCCACTGGTGCCAGGGAGGGTCCTAACTGCCTCTTCCAGTTCTGGGGGCTCCAGGTGTCCCTGGGCTGGTGGCCATGTCTCTCCCATCTCTGCCTCCATCTCCACGTGGCTTCTCCTGTGAGCCTCTGTCTCCTGTCACTTCTCAGGACACTGTCACTGGACACAGGGCCACCCCGACCCAGGACGGCCTCCTCTCAGATCCTTCCCTCACCCCACCTGCAAAGTCTCTGTTTGCAGATCAGTTCCCATCCGCACCTTCTGGGCGGACACGGACTTGGGGGACGCAGCACCACCCCGTCAGGAAGATGTCAGTGTCTGGCCCGGTGTGAGCTCCGTTACACGCCATTCACCTGCAGGCAGGCCTGGCGGCTTTGCTCCGCAATTTGTGGGTCGAGGTGCTTTCACCGACACGAGGCTGAAATTCCTGGGTGAGCAGCGAAGGCTTTGGAAGGGGCCCCCGGCTTCCGGGACCACAGATGTTCTCAGGCAGCCTGTGCGTGAGCTGCGGGCAGACAGATGAGAACCAGATGAGACAGTGAGTGTTTCAGCGAGACAATGTTTCAATGAAAAGCCTCACAGTTGAAGGGGCTTGGGCACATGCGTGGGTCCTGGCCAGGCTGGCTGGGAACTCGGGGACCTCCCCGCGCTGGGCTGCACACCCGAGGGGGCTGCTGTGAGCGACTCAGGGGCTCGATGGTGAGCATCAGCCACACGGTCAAGGCTCCTTTCAATGAACTATGTTTTTTTTGGTGGAAAGGTGCTGTTGGCCGGAGCCTTCCTGGGCGCTGCTGGAGTGTTCCCAGCTGCTGCAGGCGACACCCCTCGGGGACACCCTCACATCTTCTCACCAACAGCAATGCAGCACGGGGCTTTTCCTGCCGTGGTTCTGGAAGCGTCTGGGGCTCAAACTGCCCCAACAGTGAGAGAGCTGACGCAGACGCTCCGTTTAGAAATCAGGACAGCCGAAGGAATGCAGAGACGGCCACATTGCGTCCTGCAGCGCAGGTCCGGGAGGGCGCTCGGGCTTTCGTTTCACCTGAGGTTCTCTGTTCTCTCTCTCTGTTTCTGTTCCCTTAATTTTCTGCATCCACGCCCTGTGAATGGACTTTATTTTCCTGTTCGCAGCGGTACGGTGGAGAAATAAAAATGTAAGGAGTACCATGTGATGATTCCATGTGGGGCCACGCTGAAATGACAGCCAGCAACCAAGCTATGAACACACCCATCAGGTCCTTCCTTCCTCCCTCCCTCCCTCCCTCTTTGTTTCTTTCTTCCTCTTCCTTCCTACTCACTCTTCCTTCCCCTGAACATCCATCTGGGTTGCTGACGTGGTCCACGTGCACATCCCTCCCGAGGCCGAGGCCAGGATTCCCTGTGTCCCTCTGGATTCACAATCTCCTTCGCCCCACGCTGGGCTCACCAAGGCCTGCTGACCACCCCCTTTCTCCGTGCTTGGCTCTCTGCTCCTTCTCCTCCCAGTTCAGGGGTCATCTCCTCTCGGCTGGGCCAGCAGGATGACTGCCCCACTGGGCTCCCCACCCGCGGTGGCCGTCCCTTCCTCTGCAAGTCTGCCAGGGCCGAGCTGACAGGGAACCAGCAGCTGCTGGTTCAGACACCAGAAGTTCATATTCTCGCAGCTCCGAGGGAACGCCATGGGGCGTTCAAGTCTAAAGACAGTCGTCTGCTGATGGCGCTTCGGGACCGTACCGTGGGCGGCTGGGACGCGGGTTCACGGGAGGAACCCCGGGGGAGCCGGACAAACTGGGGCACTTAGTCACTTGCAGGTAACTCCACTTCAAAGTGGACACAGGGCACGATAAAAAGGATCAGAATGTGGAGGAGTGTTTTACGGAGTCACCCACGGCAAGAAAATGCGGGAGATCAAAGGCCGTGCCCGAGCTGGTTTCCCGTGTCCGCCTCTCGGAGCCTGACGCCCTCTGATCTTAATTGTGGTCAAAGGTGGGCTCCCCCGGGCGGGCGGCCGGCTCTCCGGGTCCCGCCCTGCTGCGCGGGGAGGCGGCGTGGCCAGCTCTCAGGGGGCCCGTGACACGCTGGGAGCATCTTGACATTCCAGAGACGGTCTTTTGCATTCTGCCAGTTAAAAGTCTTTTTTTTTTTTAATTCAGCAGAGTAAAATGTTTGCAGGGCTGCTCACACTGGATGGGTGAACGCAGGACTGGTGGGTGAACTCCTGGGTCATGCTCACCCTGACCCTGTGAGGACCCAAGGAAAGACGCCCAGCTTCTCCGTGACTCAGTTTCCTCATTGGCACAGGGGTGTGAGGTTGCAGGGGCCTGTGTTGTGGGGGTGCTGTGAGGATTGGTGAAGAAAACATTCTTGCAATAGGGCCTGAGATGGCCACCCATCCATCCATCCATCCACACATCCATCCATTTATCCATCCACCCATGCATCCATCCATCCGTCCACCCACCCATCCATCCCCCATCCAGCCAGCCATTATTCTGACACCAGTGCCCCGTGACTGCTGAAACAAGCAGTCTTAGACTGTAACCATCACAGCTCCAAAGCCCCCTGTGCTGCATAAAAGGACACATTGATAGGGTCTGAGGATTAGGGCGTGGACGTGGTGGCGGCCCCTACACCTCACCATCCAAGGCCGTACTCAGAGGTGTGGGCCACTTGGCCGTTGCCCGCATGAGGAGTGGTATTCTGCTACCCCACAGGGCACAGGACATGGGCACATTTGGGGACGTCATTCGGCCTCCCCACAGGGACTGGGATGTGGGATCTTTGGGGGCATCACGGCACGCATCACGGCACGAATCTGGTCTTTGCGCTTTCGACATCTGTATGAGACTTCTGTCCTTTCGACTTCAAATCACACATAAAGCCATCTCTGATGTTTCCCTAGGGGTCTGGGAGAAGCAAATCCGATATATTTCCAGGTCAAACTCTCGGCCACGTACCTCTCTGTGACTTCTGCGGGGCACAGCATCCCAAGATAGAAAAAAAGTGGAAGGCGTCATTTTGAAACGAGGGCATATTGGGTTTAGCGTGTCCGTCATCCTGTGAATCAGCAGACGCAAGCGGAGTGCCCGGCCTGCGTCTGCCCCGCGGGACTCTCTCACTGACTGAGCCCGGATCCAAGGCTCAGGTGCTCAGAGCCCCTCGGTCGGTGGAACGCCCAGACCAGCAGCGCCTCCGAGGGCATCCACCCTGACCTCTGTCCGAGCAGGATGGAGCCCGCCCACTCGGCCCACTCACCCCAGTCACGATGACAGGCTGGGCCCGTGAGTCCCACTGGGCATCCGCCCCATACATTGTCACAGCCCCAGTGGTCGCACCACTGGGGCAGGGACAGTGTGTCAACCCACGTCCCACACGAGGAAGGGCAGGGGCAGTCGGGGACCTCGGGGGCAGGTCCGTGGTCCAGTGTCGGTGCGCTCTGCCCAGAGGGCTCTGTCCCCTGTCCTCTGCCCCTTTCCTGGATGGTACCTTTGTCATCTGGTGCTAACTGTGAGGGACATTCTTGGGGGCTGACCCGAGTCTTTCACACTTTGGCTTGAGCCCATGCTTGGGAATTCTGCTCCAGTTCAGTGTTGGGGTTGCAAGGCCCTGCTGTCTGTCTGCCTGTCTCTGCTCTTGCCCCCAGGGCTCATCCCCGTGTCTCCCACCCCCTTCTGCTCCGGGACCCTGGCAGCGCCCCCACCCGGGGCAGCGTTCTGGGGCTGCCAAGCAGGTCGGGAGGGGCGGGCACGCCGCTCAGAGACACGCTTGCTCTGGTGCGAGGAGTCCCTGGAAAGCAGCGTGTCAGCGTGGAGGGATCTCAGCCCGGCGTTCAGCCAGCAGAGGACTCTGTGTGTACAGCTATCAGCTGAGACAGACCCTGAATGCTCAGCATGCTGGGAGCCCCGGGTCTCCGGGAAGTGGGAAAGGGGCAGTCCCCGGAGGTTGTCCAGCAGGCAGGACTCATCTGCCCCCCCGGGGACCTCAGGCGGTGCTGGCTGTCACCACACGGCGGACAGGTGGAGCGGGCACCAGGTGGGATGCGGCTCAGCACCCCCAGTGCACAGGGCACCCACCTCTGAGTGTCACCAGCGCCACATGTTGTCCCGTGAGGCTGGAAATCCCTGTGTTAGCACGGGGGACCATCCCCCCACCTGTCTGCATCCACTTCTGTCTGTCTGTCTGTCTTCCACGTATGCAGGGACGTGTGTCTGTCCCTCTCAGTGGGCCAACCAGTCATTTATCTCTGTTATCTGCCTTCCAATCCCTACTAGTCTGTCTAGCATCATCTGTTTATTGCAAACATCCTTGTGTATCCACTTATCTACCGTTATCCCTGAATCTGTCACCTACCTATTATCTATTATCTATATCTACTTATTAGCTATCCATCCATCCATCCATCCATCCATCCATCCATCCATCCAGCTCTCCAAGCCAGCCTCAGACCAGGCCAGAAGGCAGGAGCCCAGGGATGCTTTCCAGAAGGTGCCATGTCTCAGGGGGCGGCCGCACCCCATCTGACCCTGCATCCTCGGTCACGTCCCTGCCTCTGTCCACATGAGCTCCAAGAGCAGGGCCAGCTGACCCCCCGCCCGGCCCCGCCCAGGACCTCCTTTTTCTGTGCTTCTGCCGGCCAGTGCTGGTCACGGGGATGCGGCGTCCTTCCTGGGAAGGCCACAGGGCCGGGGTGCTGGTTCCGTTTCCGGGAAGGCCGTGGGCCCGGAGCGTGGAGGAAAGAGTCCTGTCACGTTTGGGGAAGGAAGGAGTGCAGGGTGTGACTCCTTCGCCGTCCTGATGGATGAATAGACAGGACAGATAGTGGGTCAATGCAAGGATAAAACACGCAGAGATGACAGATATGGGTACTACACAGACAAACGGGGATAACCGAGTTTTCACCCTGCAAACAAAGGGCGTGCGGTTGCTTTGGACGCAGCCTCGGTGCCTCTGGCTGGTCGGGTGTCTTCCATCCACGTAGCTTCCCTGCGCTGGTTCCTGGCTGCGCCGAGGTCATGCCGGGAGGTGCGGGCTGGCTGTGCCGGCACTCGGGCTTCTGGACAGGAGACCAAGGAGCTTTCCCACCTCGGGTTAGGGACCCTGAGGGACTGTCACCAGGGCGCACACTCCCATCCTGCCGCTGTGTTTGGGAAATCAGCCATCGGGACATCGAGGTGTGGTGGTGACAGGGACACTTTGAGGGGGGGTGTCCTTCTGATCCCCGCAAATGCCTGTTTTTGTGACAGATGGGGACAGTTGAGCCCTGTGTTGTACATAAGTGGGGGCCCTGAGCGGGGAGGCATGAGGAGAGGGCAGAAGGTGTATAGTCTTGCGAGGGAGAGGGCAGCGTCGCCTGCGTGCGTGGAGGGGGTGGCCGGAGTTCCGGGACCCTTTCCTCCGGTGTAGACCCCGGGGCGGTGGGGGGCGGCCCGCTGGGGGCTCCCTGCCCCACAGATGGATTGTGGGGGGCGACCCCGCCGATGGGGAGGCCGAGGACACAGGCCTTCTCTGTGCTGTCCTTGAGAGAGGAGTTTGTTTTCCCTCGCCGACGCCCCACGGCCCCTCCTGGCCCATTCCTCCCGCCGAGGATGTTTAATCCCAATTCCGCCCGTCAGCGCGCAGTTCCAAACACAGGTGACAAGCTAAATACACAGGGATCGCCTCGTCCAACTTGAACTTGGCCGACGCTGGGGGGCCACATGCTTGTGGCCGGCGGGGTGCCCCCTTGCAGAGCGGAGGTGCACACGCCGTGGTGCCCCCCAGTTTGCAGGGAAACGATTTCTCCTCCCCTCGGCCGGCGCTGGCTGGTCAGCTCTCCGGAGCAGCTCCGAGGACCTGGGTGCAGCTGTTTGCTCGGAGCTGGCTCGTTCCTCGCCGATGTCTGCAGCGACATCCGCCCCCACTCCTGTGTCTGTCTATCGTCTGCCACGTGTCTAGGTGTCTGCCTCCTTTACCACGAGTCTATTGATCCGTGATTGACCATGCAATGCCTGTCACCCGTCTTCCTGATCACGGGCCCGTTGCCCTATTATCCAGCGTGTCTGTGATATAATGTGTGTCATCTAATGCCTCACTGATCTGCTGAGCTGTTACCTGTCACACCTGAGCGTCTGTGATTCCTCTGATATCTATTTGCCTGTCTGTTTGTCTGTCTGTGTGTCCGTCTGTCTTTGGGCCCACCAGGCACAGACACAGTTGACACGAACCAGCACCCACGCCCAAGAGCCTCGTTGTGGGTTGACGTAGGGGCAGTATTTCGGGTCCCTGTGTGCCCAGCTGCTGGGCGCTGGGTGGGTCTTGCCTGGAGTCATGGGGCTGAGCTCAGGCGGGGATCCCTGCTCCAACCTGGTGGCTCTCGGAGGAGTTTGGGGGGCACTGCAGACTGCCACACAGCGGGCTGTCGGATCGCCGGGGGTGGACGGGGCAGCCGCTCTCCTCCGGGGTGTGCGGGAGCTCCGAGGCTGCCCAGCTCCGGTCTACAGCGTGGGGCCAGCTTGCAGGCACAGCCACGCCGTGGGCTCCTAACGTGGCCACCCTCGCCGTCCACACCCCGCCTGGCTCGGTCGTGGGCGCCGGGTCACCCCGCCGCTCGGAGGAGCAGAATCCCACATTGGGAGCGCGCCCGAGGAGAAGGCGAGGCAGACAGGCCTGACGCCGCTGGAGGCGCCAGACGCCCCCGCACGCGCGCGCGCACGGGGCGCGCGCAGCGAGCGAGAGGCCGGCGGGCCACGGCTCCCCGCCACCGGGCGCCGTGGGCTGGCGGAGCCCGCAGAGTGAGCTCGCATGACAGACTTATTTGGGATGTAAGGCTTGCAGTTAAATATGCCCCCTCAAAAAAGTTTCCCCACTTTTTTGATACGCCACTTTGGTTCCCCGGGTGTTAATAAGGCCCCGGCGCGGGCCCGCGCGCGCGTGCGGGGAGGAAGCTGTTGGCGTGTCAATTACGCGGGGCTGCATTTCTGCGCTCATTAGTATGCTTGGATGTCTGTAATTTACATCTAAATGCACCCACTAATTTTGATCCGGGCGTGTCAAAAGTGATAGCTGCTCTGCGGGAAGAGATGACAGGCCCAGCAGCAGGAATTGCCAGAGTGAGCATCCCTTAGGGCGATGATTTAATGCCGGAGTCAGCCGGGCTGTCAGCCTCGGAAGCCAAATTATGACACATTATGCCCGCGATGGACCCACACGTTCGCACCGCGGCGGTGGGGGGGGGCGCTCGGGGTCCTCCCCCGCCCCCCCCCCCGCCCTGCCGAGTGGCGCCCAGTGCCTCCCGCTCCCCTGGGGCCAAGCCGCCCTGCACTCTGCATCCTCGCTGCCTGAGAGGCGCTGGTCACCGCGAGGGACTCCCGGCCTCCGCGGGGACGGCGCAGCGGGGGTGGGGTTGGGGGGGATGGTGAAAACGAGGGGGTGCTCCACACCCCGCGGAAAAGTCCATTTCCATTTTATTTCCCTAGGAACTTGGGGTCAGCTGTTTGCACGGAGGGCAGGGCGATCCCTCTCACGCATGTGTGCGTGTGGATCTGAGTGTGCAAGGGAGTGTGCGACCGAACTGTGGACATGCGTGCATCTGCGAGTACATGTGTGTTCACGTGAGCACACGTGTGTACTCACAGTGCTTCTGCACACGTGAGCACGTATACATGTGAGTGTGGGCACGCACAGACCTGGATGCACGTGGGTGAGCATGCATGACGGCATGCATCTGTGCTTGTGTGAGTGTGTGCATGTACTTTCACACACATACACACGAGTACACACATGCATGTGCCTCCATCCATGCACACATGCATGTGCCTCCATGCATGCATGCATGCATGTGTGCTCATGTGGGTGCGTGTAGGAACTGCGTGTGTCTCTGTGTCTGGCGGTGGGTCTGTGTGTAGGAGTGCGTGTCCCCCAGTGCCTGTGCGTGTCGGCCGCCCTCCCCTTCCCTGCAGGACTCCCACCTCCCCCTGGCATGTGGCTGCCGCCCCTCGCGCGGCTCGGCCGGGCCCGGCAACCTCCCCCCAGTTGCCTCTTAGCTTTAGGGGATTTGTCTGTCAAGACTGAGTGTGCGTGTGGCAGGAGCTGTTTATTTTCGTACCTGGCGCTCAACTCCGTTCCAGGACTGACACGCGGAGGCTGAGAGCGGGGGTGGGAGTCTCCCATCAGGGGAACCCACGGGCTCTGGGCCCCTCCGTGCTCCCCGGTGGGGGGACGCACTCATCCCTCCTCGCTCCCCATTAGGGACCAGAGGCCGGGACTCAGGCTTTTGTCTGCAAAGTAACCTCAGAAGCCGAAGTTCGTCAGGGCAGTGGGTGGGCTGGTCTCCCCTCGGAGCCCTGGGTCGTCATTGGTCACAATCACGGTTCCTCCGTTGCATTTCCGCACAGTTCCATCTCAGGACCCCTCCCCCTCCGGGATGCCCGGTGCTTCCGAGCAGGTCAGAGCAGTGACGAGAAGTAACAGCAAAGGGATGTTGGAGAGACTTGTTTGGGGGGGGCCGGGGGGTGGGTTCCTAGAGAGGGCAGTGAGAGATGTGCCATCATGTTGGAGCCAGAACCCGGAATTTCTGAGGGCGGCTGTCACCCGGGAAGAGCGAATGATCCCCACCCCTCCATCGAGGGGACAGAAAGCAAGGAAGAACCCGTTCCAGGTCAGCCTGGCGGACGCGCACCCCCTCCCCCCCAAAGAGTCCTAGTCTGAGGGACGGTTTCCGACCTTGGGGCAGTGAATGCCTCCCAGCCCCAGGGCGGCAGGTGTCGGCCTGCAGAGCACGCACCACACACCCCCAGGGAAAATACCTTCAGCAAACACAGCCGGCGATTTACAAAGAAGACTGTTTCGTTCATTAAATTTGTTCGTTAGATTCCACACACGAGGGAAATCACAAGGTACCTGTCTTTCCCCATATGAATTATCTCCCTCAGCCTCACACCCTCAAGGCCCATACCCGCTGTCACCAATGGCAAGAGGTTCTTCTTTTTCAGGGCCGAGTAATATTCACGGTGGGAATGTACCACAGCTTCTTGCTCCACCTGCCCCAAGGCCTGCTTCCGTGTCTCGGCTGTTGCATAAATAAGTCTGCAATGAACGTCAAGGGGCATAGATTCTTCCACTGTAGCATTTCGGGTTTGTTCAGAGAAATACCCGAAAACAGAAATGCTGCTGATCATGTAATTTTATTGAAAAACTTTTTAGGAGCCTCCTTACTGTGATCTGGAGGTGTAAAGTCCAGCACAGGGCATGTCATCAGTAATATGGTAATAGCTAGGTCTGCTGCCTGGTGGGCACTGGCAATATCAGGGGATCCCTTTGTAAGTCGTATGTAACTGTGTGCCCGAAACAGGTACAAAACCATCACGAGTGTCTGCCGTGATTGAAAAACACAATGAAAATCTGTAAAATGAAATCTGACGTTGAGGGTGGATGGTTGAACATGGGCCAGGGACAATGGTGCATGTTGGATGTGGGCGTTTTGGTTTTTTTTTGTTCTTCTGACCATTCTAATCATCGTTGCCAGGGCAGCCACTTTAATATTAAAGTGCTGTGACGATCTTTCCAAGGCGTGAGCGTCACGTTGGAACGTTTTGGTGCCGCATGCAGAGCTGGCTGCTCCGTAGACACGAGCAGGGTGCAGAATCAGGGAGGCGTTTCTTGTCCCTTCTGTCCGGAGACGCGTAGGTTTGGGACATGCTGGGGTAGAGGAGAAAACAGTCTCAACACGGTCTCCCCACGCTGGGGCCACAGTTTCTTTTCTTTGTGTTTTTAGATTTTACTTATTTATTTTTAGAGAGAGGGAAAGGGTGGGAGAAAGAAAGGGAGAGAAACATCCATGTGTGGTGGCCTCTCGTGCGCCCCCTACTGGGGACCTGGCCTGCAACCCAGGCATGTGCCCTGGCTGGGAATTGAACCCACGCCGTCACCTGCTTCGGTATGGCCCCCTGCGGGCTCCACACAGTTTCAGGCAGCTTTATTGACATACGATTTCCACACCACCCTGTCCTCCTGTGTAACACGTACAGTTTGATGGGTGTGGGGATATTTGCAGAATTACCCGGCCATCGCCATAGTCCCTGTTCCGACCCCACAAGGAAACAGGGCCCCATTCGGTGGATATCCTGTTCCCCAGACCTGGGCACCTGCTCATTCGAGTCCTGCCTTTAGGGGAATGGCCTGTTCTGCACATTTGATGTCCAAGGTGGGTCCACGTGTGTCATGCTGGACACTAATGAAGAGGACAGTGTTTTATGGCATTCGGCAGGATGCTCACATTCCAGGGAACATGCGTGTGACGGCATGCCCACACCTATCCACGTGCAAGGGCCACGGCGGGCATGTGTACGTGACAGGACGGGATGGAGCGGGGGCACTGCCCCCGGGACCCCGAGGTGTCCCAGCTACGCTCTGAAGTGTGACCTGAAAGCCTCACATTAGAGCCCTGGCCCCCGGGGGAAACGCATCCTGGGAGTGCGTCCCGGGGTCAGACACTGTCTGTCCTGATGAGAAGACACAGCCGAGCTCTCTGTCCCCAGCTGGGGGCACGGGGTCCTACGGTGCCCACGGGGTCCCTGCCGGCATCCCGGCCGCGTCCTGGCCGGTGGGCTCCCTGCCCACCGGAGACCCGCGGTAGGTCTGAGGGACGCCGGCCACTCCCAGCACAAACTGTGAGAGTAACAACCACCACAGAACAACACCTCACACCGGACCCCCGGCCGGCGTACCCCTCCCAGAGACCGCCCCCCCTGGGCTGGCTGCGCGTCACCTCGTGTGGATGAAGACGCCCCTTCGGCGTCCCCGACGGGCTGCCCGGTTTAATAAGGTGCAGCTGTGGGCGGCCCGCGCTGGCATGAACGGTGACAAGCCCGCTGTCCGGGTCCCGGTCTGTTTATTCATCTTCCAGACGACCCGCTCCCGGCCCCGCGGGGAGAGTTTCTCCGGAGCCGGCAGCCGAGGGTGGGCCGTGCCTCTGTGTATCGGCGTGTCAATCTGAATTAGGCCGGTCGGACTCCCGGGGGTGGGGGAGTCTGCCCGCCGCGTGTCCCGGCGTGAGCTGCGCCTTTTCACTGGCGACCGCAGTCCAAACTTTCCGCTCTAAAGAGGGTTGGCTGTGGTGAGGCGTCCGCCACTCAGAACAGAGGTCTCCTTGTCCTGGAACACCACAGGTCAAGCCTTGGGTGACAGTTGAGGGCACTTTGCAGGTTTGGATCCCCGGTTCCATGTGGGACGGATTCTGCATGCTCTTCTGGGCACAATCAGGCCCATTGTGGGGACACGGGGGGCGGGGGCTCAAGGGGGGGCGGCTGCTGTCCAGGGCTCCCGGGATCAGGTGGTGGCATCCCAGAGCCGAGCAGGTGAGCTTCGGGGAAAAGAAGAGAAAACTGCCTTTCCCAGGAGGGGCCTCGGGGGAGTGAGTCTCACCCTCAGAAAACACTCGGTGTGAAGTCCCTGATTTTTAAAAGCAGATTAACGAGGGACAACAGATTCCCATCGCAGACAGAACGTGCAACGTCCTTTGAGGCGGCAGTGACGTGCTCGGCAAACCCTTTCTCTTCTGGCATTCACGTTCTCGTGATTTAGGAGACAGTTTCCTTGGACCTACAAGGACCCGTCGACATAGCACAGCAGACAGGGCTGATAATAATAAGGATAATACTCACGGGAGGTACGGAAATTAGGGCGAAGGAAACCCCAGGGCAGGAAAGACGACATGAGCCCAGAGCTGGGCTGGGCTCTGCAGGAGCGGAGGCCGAGGTTTGGGGGTTCAGAGTGTGATTAGAGATCCGCCTGTTCAGGGGTGCCGGGAGCCGGCTTGAGCGGGGAGACAGGCAGTGTGGATGTGGGACCTGCCAGCGGGGGGCTGTGGGGCGTCCCCGTGTGCGTGGTCCTACATTGGGGTGATGGGGCCCTGGCGTCTGGCCCCACCTGGCACAGAACCAGGGAGGGCGTGACTTCTGGCCGCCCGCCGTCTGCAGCAGGGACCGACCCCGTGGGACCAGGGAGCCTCGGGTGATGCTTCCGGAGCCCCCTCCTTGCAGCTGGGCAGTGAGGCGTGTTGGCAGGGGTGGGAGGCCAGCCCCACACACAGAACGTGGGCCCCCGTGGGCTTTGCAGCAGCCGTCTGCACAAGGGCAGGTAGGCAGCTCTCAGTTCAGGCCCTTGGACTCCTTCTACCTGGGACAGCGACCAGGCTGGGCTCACAGGTGGGCCCTGTCTTCTCTGTGACAGTGTCCCCTGTGTCCGTGTAGTGCTGGACCCCCGCTGGGCACTGGGCACCTGTTGGCGGAATTGTCTTTCACCTTCTCTCTACGTGATGCTGTCCTCGGGTTTCCGACAGAGACACTGGGTCGGCCGGAAAGCGTGACGAGTTTTACCCGTAACACGGAAGATATGTGTTGTGTGGTCCCCGACGACTTTATTGATCTGCAGGTGTCGAGGATGCCGGCGCTCTCGTGGGTGGATAACTGGGATCGTTCTCGGCCAATGTCTCCACCGGACCGCCGTCCATTTCAGCTGTTCTGCCCGACCCTGGAGCACCGTCCAGGGAGACGTCTCCGGCACGCAGCCTCGCAAACCACTTCCGACACGTTCCCTCAGTCACAGTGCCTTCTCCGCACACGGCACACACCTGTGTTTTTTTTGCATTGCGATTGCATTTTCACCTTTCTTTTAAAGCATTCTATTTTTTTAAAAAGATTTTATTTATTTATGTTTAGAGAGGGAAGGGAGGGAGAAAGAGAGAGAGAGAGAGAGAAACGTCAATGTGCGGTTGCTGGGGGCCGTGGCCTGCAACCCAGGCATGTGCCCTGACTGGGAATC